>ML792771.1:308974-319645 GCA_009831015.1 Picea engelmannii | reverse complement strand
TCATTTTCACTTCACTTGATAGCACCACAATCTCGTAAGGAATGCACCCAACCCACCATTCATATTTGTAGGATTGCAATATCATATCTTTACTTCAATAAATATTTTGTAGGGTTGGAGAAGAATTTTATGACATATATAGGAAAATGGTAGACTTTTTGAGAAATTTGCAGATGAGGATATGACCATATGTTAAATATATATGGTATACTTTGTAGGGAATTTGATGAGGGTGTAACCATATATTAAATATATGTAAAAGAATCACATTTCCTACTTGGCATCCATGCAAAGTGATAGGTTTTATTTAAAGATAAAATATTATGAATGGACAATGTTAAACTATAGTTAGTAGAATTCGTGGTAAGATTTTATTCAAATGGTACATTCTTGGTAAAAATGGTAATTACTATAGTATATGGATTCTATTAATATATAATTTTTTATATAAAATACAATATTTTCAAAATTAGATATTAATAATTATAAAGAATTTTATTGATAAAAAAATAAAAAAATAAAAAAATTTGGTAAATTGTAGATAATGAGATAGTTTTAGAATTTTGTAAATACATATATTATGAATATGTTCACTAAACCCTTCCATATTTCCATTACTCTATAAACCTTGATGCTTTCAAAATTTTAGTTAATAAATCTATATTTTGTGATAATTTACATTTAATTTTATAAAATTTGGCACATATTTAAAGATTAAAACATGAATTTGTGGTAAAAATTCAGCAATTAATGAAACCGTATGAAAACAAAAAAACACATAAATCATGTCAAAATTTATTATAAACCATATAAAAGAATTTCAACTTTTTGAAAATTAAGAAACCCTCCATACTTTTTCTAAGAAAATAATGTATTAGCTCAATTACATTCAAAAGTGATTTAAATTATAGCAAAAGAACATAAGCATGTTATACTACTTTTCTCAAATACAAATTTTCCCAAGTTTGATAAAGCCACTCATGAGAGCAAAGAAGTACAAGACTAACATGTTCGAGAATCCATGCAAATGAGTAAACTTGGTTTCCAAGTGCTTTTAAGCATGAAAATTGCATTGTTTTGAAAAAGTGCAAATGAAGAACTATAGAATATTTTGAAATCTAAAACTATATAAGATTCTTTACATATGGGTAAGATGTTATGTTTTGTATCTATTTTGGAAGCTTGAATGATCAACCAATTATAATTTTTAAGGTGAAGTTGTACAAGTTACTATAAATGTTTTTGAAAATTTTACCAAAAAAAATGAAAACGTTTCAAGGGTTAGATAATAATAATTCTTTAAGTAAGTTGGGTGAGATAATAATAATTCTTTAAGTAAGTTGAGATCAATTGTGTATCATGGATATTATGAGAGAGCTTAGTGTGCCATGGATAAAACTTTACTAAAAATTGAAACTCTGCACAAATGATTATTTATTAACCAAAAAAAGTTTAAAATGAAAAATGAAATTTGTAATTGCATATAAAATAAACAGATGTCCTTAAATATATTTGGCATTTAAAAAAAATATTAACCCATGTGTTGTTTCATGTATAGAAATGTTGCATAACCACATGAAATATATGAAACTTAAATGTATTATATTCAATGTGCATATTGAACTTTTTACTTATGAATATGATCATATGTGAATTATGAAAGAATTGAGTGGTTGCATTTCTCATTTTTATTTATGATATGATTGGTATATGTATTATGAATAATTTGAGTGGTTATTATGTTTCTTTGAATAGTAAATGGATTATGAATGATTTGAGTGGTTGTTGTGTTTCTTTGAGTCTAATGGATTCTTCAATGAGAATTTCATTCGTCTATGCCTTATCGTTTACCTTGGTGAGATTTATCTATATGGGAATGAGATTCTCAGTATCAAAGGAATCTAACCATATTATTTCACCTAAGTCATTTAAGTGCTACATCTCTATATGTGTCATTAACTCCATGGAAGTGAGAAATAATAATGGGAAAGAAAGAGAATATGAACCCTTGTGTGATGCCTAATTTTGATGGTGACTATTACATCTCTAGATATGTAT
This sequence comes from Picea engelmannii, assembly GCA_009831015.1. Taxonomy (NCBI): domain Eukaryota; kingdom Viridiplantae; phylum Streptophyta; class Pinopsida; order Pinales; family Pinaceae; genus Picea; species Picea engelmannii. The sequence goes on along the minus strand of ML792771.1, from coordinate 317,587 downwards.
CTTTAACTCCATGGAAGTGAGAAATAATAATGAGAATTAACTCAATAATAATGAAAAAGAAAGAGAATATAAACCTTTGTGTGATGTTCAATTTTAATGGTGACTATTACATCTCTATATATGTTATTAACTCCATGGAAGTGAGAAATAATAATGAGAAAGAAAGAGAATATAAACCCTTGTGTGATATCCAATTTTAATGATAACTATTACATATTTATATGTATCATTAACTCCATAAAAATAAGAAGTAATAATGTGAAATAAGTCTATAAAAACAAGAAGTAATAATGGGAAAGAAAAAGAATATGAATACTTGTATGATGTTCAAATTTTCAAATTTTGATGATGACTATTACATCTATATATGTTCCATGAAAGTGAGGAATAATAATGGGAAAGAAAAAGAATTTGAACCCTTTTTAGATGTGCAATCTTGATGGTGACTATTACTTTATTTATTTCAAGACTTATATAATTCGTTGGAATTTAACATGGGTATGTAATTAATTTAACACTTATGTCATATTTATGGGTAGAATAGAATGTCATTATTATCTTTATTAGTGCATTCGCCCTTTGGCCTTAGTGAATTCACTCTTTGGCCTTGGTTTATTTGTAATGAGGCAGGTAATTGCATTTTATGTGAAGGTATATATATCATTGGGTATATATATCTAGTAATATACACGTATATTGTAAGAATTCTAATAACACTTTATTATATTACTATATGTTTTGGTTTATTTGTAATGAGGCAATTAATTGCATTTTATGTGAAGGTATATACATCATTGGGCATATATATCTAGTAATATACATGTACATTGTAAGAATTCTAATAACATTTTATTATATTATTATATGCTTGCAAAAATAACCATGTATATGTATATGGGCTGGTAATTTGTAGGCCATTTTCTGGTCGGTCAGAAATCTTTGCGTTTTGAAGTCAGATGGCTTACACCATTGATCGAGGCACAGATCGTAGCAAATACTACTTCACTCCTCCATACATAAGAGGAACCCCAATTTGATCCAACAATCGATTAGAATACCAATCCCAATCTTGATCCATCATGAACATGCCGATCCCCATGCCCAGGCACAGGAGCTACTGTTGTAGATGTGCTTATCTCGGTGGAAGCCAGAGCATACTTAGGTTTAACCGGACGCTGGAAAATTAGGGGTAAATATTCTCATTTTAATATATATTTGTATAAATAATAGTGTATGGTATTTGTAAATATTTGTATATTTTATTATTAAAAAAATGTAATTGATATGTAATTAATTTGTATTTTAATTTTATTTTGTGTACATGGTATTGGTAAATATTCTCATTTTAATATATATTTGTATAAATAATAATGTATGGTATTTGTAAATATTTGTACATTTTTATTATTACAAAAGTATAGTTGATATGTAATTAATTTGTATTTTAATTTTATTTTGTGTATAAATATAATTAGGAGTTGAGCATTTTATAATGTGTAGGATGGGAAGGGTATCATCTATTTTATATGTTAATAAGTTAGATGACGTGCTTTTCAACTAATATAAAGTGGAAGAAGAAAGTATAAAACATAAATAAGTACAAGTAACTATCAAGCAAATCGATTTGGAAGAGTATAATTGAATGGTATTCTGCATTACAGAGTGAAAGGATGGCACAATCTGTGGACTACAACAAGCCCACTCAACTCATAGAAACATATGCACCTATACATTAAAAAGTAAAGGACATCACAATTCACATGTGTGGCCACATGGTCTTTACATAATTGCAAAGGAGTCAATTGGACAACATCATCAAGAGAACACACTACAATTAATGATTTTGTGGTCTAATGCACTACCACAAGTGAAATGGAAGGATGCCTCAATTCACATGAAAAAACATGTCAAACAGATCGAGTTGGAAGACTCCAATTGCATGGTATTTTCCAAAAAAAGTGGAAGGATGTCATAGTCCGTGGACTACAACAATCTCGACCAACCCATACATACATATATGTCTACTTACTGAAAATGAAAAGACATCGCAATCCACTTGTGTGGCTACATAGACTTTAAATGATCGCAAAAGAGTCAATTGGACCTCATCATCAAGAGAACATGTTATAATTGATTATTTCATGATATAATGAACTGTGATCAATGAAAGGGAAAGGTAGCTCAATTCACAAACAATGTCATCAAACCTTCATAATTGTGGAATGAAAAATAAACACCATCACAAAAGAGAAAGAGAAGGATGTTGCCACTATTCTCCATAAAAAAAAATTATGGACCCCTAGACCTAAAATCTCAAATAATCATTAATCACAAAAGAGAATAAATAACTTTCCATAATATCTAAAAGAATCGTTTTGCCAAACATAAAGTATAGTTGTGTTGGATTACTGAGAGGGGGGTTGAATCAGTAATAGAGCAATTATAATCATTTTTAAACCAAATAATCCAAGTGTTATATCAATGTAGAATTATCATCCAATAATGAGCGATGAACAAATGAACAATCATACACATACATAGACACAATACACCAATGTTTTACATGGAAACCCAAAGCGAGAGAAAACCACATAATTTTTTTTCTTATATGTCTTGAAGAATTACATTCATTGGAAGCACCAACTTCCTTTGTTTTCTAGCTGCAACTAGAAGGAGGCTCCAACCCCCTAGTTTCTCAGGCTACAACCCGAGGGAAGCTCCAACTCCCCAATTCTATGGCTACAACTAGAAGGAGGTTACAACCCCTTATGTTCTTCGACTACAACTGGAAGGTGGCTACGACCACCTGTCCTTGCCCCGTCCAACCGCCCTGAAGTAGAAGTAGAATGATGGAACCACTGTCACACTATCACTGTGAGATATACCGATGTAAACATGTACCAATAAACCTGAACCATGCATCAACCCGTACCTCAACCTGTAATTAACTTGTACCATAAACAAGTGCATCAACCATGCACCAACCTGTACCAAACAACCCGTAATCAACCTGTACCATAAACAAGTGCATCAACCATGCACCAACCTGTAATAAACCTGTACCATAAACAAGTGCATCCAACCATGTACCAAGTATGTACCAATCATGTGTCAACTACTCATCAACTAAGACTCTTCAATATGTACCAACATCATCAACTATACACCTCATGTATGTGCCAACTCATAAACTACTTGTCTCAACCATGTACACAACATGAACCTTAACCAAAATCCCTCATCAATTTCATCATCCAAATATGATTTGTAAATCTGTAATAGACCTGGCGTATATGATCACATACCTGCAAACCCTCCTTAACTTTAACAACAAGAGACTAGCATTTTCATCAAACTTTTCTTTAGTCTCACATGACTAGTTTTGTATTAGTCAACAACCCTAACTTGAAATAATCATAACTTTGTACATGTAATGAATAAAGATCTGAAACTGATACACAATTTTCTTCAGTGTGTTTTATGCAATTCCTCCTGGTTTCACTACTTGTAACCTCTCAGAAAAGGATTTATAGCAAAAATGGCATACCTTGGTGAATTTCGGCTTATTCTAGAGAGATACCTTGTAGAGCATACCTCGTATGGAATATTTGTTGAATCAATCTGAAACTGTTACAAAAAATAATAAATATTGTACTCTAACCAAAAAATTTGGTCTTACTAAATTTGGATCTATTATGAAGAAGTTATGACATTTTTACCGGAAACACCTGTTTTAGACTAGTTCCAGGACTAGCCACAAACCCTATTTTTCATGGAGTGTAACTCCAAAAATACAACGACCCACAAGATGAATTTTTTACCACAGATACTTGGATATGTTACCTCAATGGAATAGAAATTTCACGGTCTGAATCATTCTATAAAAAAAATTATTGCGAAAATGGTGAGATGACTTGTAAATAACATACCTTAGAAAACATCATCAAAAGAATTTATCCTTCCTTGAATTCCGGCCTTCTTTTCTTCACCTTCCCTCAGAAATTTGGCTTATATATCCTTTGGTTACCTCAAAAAACAATATATATTCAATATTCTCAAGTGTGATCTAAAATGAGAGAGCCTTGCCTCTTATTTATACTCTCCAAGTAGCTTCCTTAAAAACATCTTCTAGGTCACTTTGCCCACTTTCCTTATTTTAGGGTTAACCCACTTCTAATTTATCCATTAAATTTATTATTTAAATCATTCATTTGTATTCACTTTGAATTATAGTACACTCATCACTTCACTTTATTATTTACCTTCTAAAATCTCTTAAACCACTTTGACTACTTTGACTTTTTGGGACTTCTAGATGACATATGAGGGTCCTCCAACTTCGTAACGCCATGACTCTCAAACCGTGAGGAGTTATGTGATGTTACACATACCAACAGAAATGGAATGACATGTACTATCCATATAGAATAGTATTACCTGAAAATATATCAAAACTCATACCATTATCCATCAAACAAACTTGGGTCCATTACCCAAACATGGGTTCTCCAACTTCTCATGGCCATAACTCTCTAACCGTGAGGAGTTATGTGGCGTTCCACATACCACCGGAAATTGAATGAAAAGCACTATCCATATAGGATAGTTTCACTAAAAAATTCATTGACCTTCATCCCATTATTCCACAAATAAGCATGGGTTCTCTAACCATACTTCTAGGATAACTCAATCTGCAAAGCATCTTCTCCTGAGGGATTTCACCATAAGGGGGCCACTTTGGAGTTCATCCATTTCTACTTATTATCAACCATGAAAAGACAATAATGAGTCATATTTACATCAAAAAAACTTGGGTCCATTACCCAAACCTTTGTTCTACTAGGCTTTCTTCAAGGGTTGACATCAATGACAACCAACCTTAATCAACAATCTCCCCCTTTGGCATTGATGGAAACACTCTGATGCAAAACTGAAATTATGTCATGCAATCCTGAAGTCATATCACTCATGCTCCCCCTGGAAACATGCCTCTGTCCTCTGCATCTCTGTGACCATTTCTCCCCCTGGAACCATGCCTTTGTCCTCTGCATCTGATGAATCTCTCCCCCTTTTTCATCAATGGCAAAGGTATCTTTCCATCTGGGGTTGCTCCCCTTAATTGAATTGTCCTCTTTATGGTGCTTCCTCATGTACATCTAAGACATATAAGATAAGAATTTAAAATCATTCATTTTGGACTAGAAATAACTCTGAGTCTCTGGCGAAGATACTCAAAGGCTTCCCGTGGAAGTGATTTTGTAAAAATGTCTGCCACTTATTCTTTTGTGCCCACATACTCAACTCTGATGTTCTTTTCTGCAACTTGTTCCCGTAGAAAGTGATACTTTATTGGAATGTGCTTTGTCTTCGAGTGCATCACTGGGTTCTTTGAGATACTGATGGCACTTGTATTATCACAATATATTGGAATGGGCTCATCATACTCAACCTGTATATCTGTCAAAGTTTGTTTCATCCAAAGAACCCATGTACAACATGTTGTTGTTGCAATATACTCTGCCTCGGCTGTAGATAGAGATACTGATGATTGTTTCTTGCTTAGCCATGATACTAAACACTCACCCAAGTATAACGTTTCTCCACTGGTACTTCGTCGTTCATCAATAAAACCTTCCCAATCTACATCTGTGTAGGCAATAAAAGATAGATCCTTTCCTTTTGGATACCATAATCCAAACTCTTTTGTTCCTTTGAGATATCTGAAAATTCTCTTCACTGCTAATACATGTGATTCCTTTGGTGTTTCTCGAAATCACGCCACCTGTTCGACTGCCTACATTACATCTGGTCTGGATGTTGTCACATATAGTAGGTTGCCAATCATTGACCTGGATTGCCTATGATCTGTAGACTTTGAATCATTATCTTTTCTTAACTTACAACCGGTTTGCATGGGAGTGATAACTGGTTTGCAATCTCCATTCTGAACCTCTTTAACATTTCTCTGATATACTTGGTTTGAGAAATAAAAATTATTTGGTTGCTTTGACATATCTGAAGTCCCAGAAAGAATGATAGTTCTCCAAGTAATGAAATTTCAAATTCATTTTGCATATCCTTTGCAAATTTCTGGCTTAACCTATCATCATCACTACCAAAAATATTATCATCAACATAAACTTCAATTAATAAAATATTACCTTGACTTACCTTGATGTAGAGGTTGTTGTCTGCACTTCCTTTTCTGAACCTTGTATGTTGTAGATATTTATCCAGTCTAGAGTACCATGCTCTAGGAGCCTGTTTTAGACCATACAAGGCCTTGTTTAATTTGCACACATAGTTTGCATTCTCTAACAACTGAAATCCTTCTGGTTGTTCAATGTAGACTTATTCTTCAAGTTTCCCATTCAGAAAAGATGATTTTACATCCATCTGATACACTTTAATATTTTTAGAGCATGCATAAGCTAAAAGAAAACGGATTGCTTCCATTCTGGCAACTGGGGAAAATGTCTCTTCAAATTCGATTCATTCAATCTGTTCATATCCTTTACATAGCAATCTAGCTTTGTTCCTTGTAACTTGTCCATCTTCATTCAATTTATTCCTGAAAACCCATTTTGTGCCGATCATATTCTTATTCTTTGGTCTTGGAACCTATTCCCAAGTGTCATTTTTCTCTATTTGATCCAATTCTTCATCCATGGCCTTATTCCAAAATTCATCCTTGTTGGCTTCTTCAAAATAGTTTGGTTCAATTGTAGATAAGAGAGTTCTGGTGAACAGATTCTTCTTCTAGTCTCAACTCCTACATCTTTGTTTCCGATAATATGATCTAAAGGATGATTCTTTTGTACTCGTATGCTAGGTGTCTTTGGAGACACTTGTTGAACTTGCTCGTATGCTTCTATCAGATTCTCTTCATCTTCCTCTTCTACTTCTTTTTCATCTTCTGCTTCCTTTTCAAAAGGTTGTTCCATTGATTCATTTTCTTCTTCCTTTCATTCTGGTCTACCTGTTTCATTAATTGTTACGTTGATGCTTTCCACAACTTCTTTCAATCTCAGAGTGTAACACTTGTATGCTTTCCTTGTATTTGAGTAACCAACAAGTACTCCTTTGTTCACATGAGAGTCAAACTTTCCCATTCTGCCATCTTCTCTTTTGATGTAGCATTTTCTTCTAAAAACTCTGAAGTGCTTCAAATTTGCTGGTCTTCCTTTCCATAGCTCGTAGGGAGTTTTGTCAGTGTTGTTTCTGAGCATTACTCTGTTTTGAATGTGAACTTTTGTATGCACTGTCTGTATCCAAAATATATCTGTCAATTTGGAATCCCATTAGCATTGTTTGATCCATTTCCTGTACTGTCATGTTCTTTCTTTCAACAACTCCATTATGTTGAGGTGTCCTAGCAACAAAGAATTGTATTTTTATTCCATGAATTTTGTAGTAGTCCATAAATTCCTTTGAAGTGAACTCTCCTCCATTATCATATCTCAATCATTTGATTTTTGAATCCATTTCATTTTCAACCATTTCCTTGTAGATCTTAAAGTTTTCAAAATCTTCTGACTTATTCTTGAGAAAGCAATCTGCAGTCATTCTTGTATAATCATCAACTAATAACATAAAGTATTTCTCACCTTTTAAACCCTTTGTTGTAGTTGGTTCAACTAGATCAATGTGCACAATTTCCAGTGGTCTTGTCGTTGAATATTCCTTTGATTTGAACCTGGTCTTTGTTTTCTTTCCTTGTTGATAATGCTTACATAAAGTGTTGGTTGGTTTCGTGATCTGGGGCATTTATCTGACCGCTTCTCTTTTGATGAATTTGATAAGGTTATCAAAATGTATGTGACCCATTCTTCTGTGCCATAGCTAACTTTCATCTTCCTTTCCTAGAAAACACTTTTGATTTCCAATTTCACTTAACACATATATGTTGCTTGAAGTTCTTATAGTTGTAGCAATCAATTTTCTTGAACCTTCTTTTCTTATCTCGCACTTTTGTGAATCGAAAGTAACTTTATGACCTTGGTCACATATTTGAATCACACTTAGAAGATTATGTTTCATATCTTCTACTAGTAGAACATTTTCTACCTTTGTATTCTTGTTCCCAATTCAAACTGTGTCTTTTCCAATGATTTTAGCCGAATCATCATTTCCGAAGGAGACTGATCCATCTCTTTCATTTCTTAATGTAAGAAACCTGTCTCTATCACATGTCATGTGTTTTGAACAACCATTGTCAACATACAAACTGTTGGTCACTATAATTGCTTAATTAATTTCAAACAACCAAGTGAAACATAAATTATCAACCCAGGGAAGTCCTTTGTTTCAAAGATAGCTGCGCACTATATATGCTCAATTCCAAAAGCACTTAGTGTTGTAGTAAAGAAATCATTCTATCTAACTTGCTGAAATGAACTGAAGCTCTGAATAGTATCACAGGAAAGAGATCTCCCTATTGCAATTCTTTATAGTTCAATTTAAGAATCCCGGATTACATTTTAAAATAACATTGCAATGGGTGAGAACAACTATCTTGCAATCAGAGAACAGGACCCTTACTCTCAAACAGAGACTCAGTACTAACACTCTTTCATGAAATCAATAATGCAGAAAACAATAAGCTCTATCTAA
>ML792771.1:282545-308874 GCA_009831015.1 Picea engelmannii | reverse complement strand
TAGTTTTGGATTAGTCAACAACCCTAACTTGAAATAATCATAACTTTGTACCTGTAATGAATAAAGATATGAAAATGATATGCAATGTTCTTCAGTGTGTTTTATGCAATTCCTCTAGGTGTCACTACTTGGAACCTCTCAGAAAAGGAGTTATAGCAAAAATGACATACCTTGTTGAATTCTATCTTATTCTAGAGAGCTAACTTGTAGAGCATGCCCCACACGGAATTTTTGTTGAATCGATATGAAACTATTAAACATAATACTAAATATTGTACTCTAACCAACACATTTGGTCTTACTAAATTTGGATCTGTTATGAATAAGTTATGACATTTTTACCCGAAACACCATTTTTAGACTAGTTTCAGGACTAGCCACAAACCCTATTTTCCACGTAGTGTAACTCCAAAAATACAACGACCCACAAGATAAAATTTTTACCACAGATACTTTGATATGTTTCCTCAATGGAATAGAAATTTCACGGTCTGAATCATTCTAGAAAAAAATTTATTGCAAAAATGGTGAGATGACCTGTAAATAACATACTTTAGAAAGCATCATCAAAAGAATTTATCCTTCCTTGAATTCCGGCCTTCTTTTCTTCACCTTCCCTCAGAAATTCAGCTTAGATATCATTTGGTTACCTCAGACACCTATAGATATTCAATATTCTCAAGTGTGATATAAAATAAGAGAGTCTTGCCTCTTATTTATACTCTCCAAGTAGCTTCCTTAAAAACATCTTCTAGGTCACTTTGCCCACTTTCTTTATTTTAGGGTTAACCCACTTCTAATTTATCCATTAAATTTAATATTTAAATAATTAATTTGTATTCACTTTGAATTATAGTACACTCATCACTTCACTTTATTATTTACCTTCTAAAATCTCTTAAACCACTTTGACTACTTTGACCTTTTGGGGCTTCTAAATAACATATGAGGGTCCTCCAACTTCGTAACGCCATAACTCTCAAACCGTGAGGAGTTATGTAACATTCTACATACCACCAGAAATTGAATGACATGAACTATCCATATAGAATATTATAACCTGAAAATATATAAAAACTCATACCATTATCCATCAAACAAACTTGGGTCCATTACCCAAACCTAGGTTCTCCAACTTCTCATGGTCATAACTCTCTAACCATGAGGATTTATGTGACCTTCCACATACCACCGGAAATGGAATGAAAATAAATATCCATATAGGATAGTTTCATTGAAAAATTCATTGACCTTCATCTCATTATTCCACAAATAAGCATGGGTTCTCTAACCATACTTCTAAGATAACTCAATCTGCAAAGCGTCTTCCCATGAGGGCTTTCACCATAAGGGGACCACTTTGGAGTTAATCCATTTCTACTTATTATCAACCATGAAAAGAAAATAATGAGTCATATTTACATCAAACAAAATTGGGTCCATTACCCAAACCTTTGTGATATCGAGCTTTCTTCAAGGGTTGACATCGATGATAACCAACCTTAATCAACAAGTTGTACATCAACTTTGGATTAGTTGTAGTAGAGAAGCTTCCATTTAAGAAATAACTTCAATATGGAACATGGAGGTGACACCTTGGAGTCTTCATGTTGGCACAGGGGCAGACCCAAGGTTCAACGCTTCAACAACGCAGCAACAAAACCCTAACTATTGGCCCTTTCGAAAACACCTGTGAAGCAAATGAAGTCTCACCCGAGGTAGAGGCAGGGGGGTTTGCAGGACTCAAATGTATGCAACCTAGCTGGAACACAGATATGTCATCTTAATTCTTTAACAAAGAACGTATCAGTTAACATTCATTATTCCTTAACCCTTTATTCATATCGCAGGTAAAACCCTAATTACATAACAACGCAGTATTCAACAAGATCTAAGCATATCTGACCATTTAGCACATAGCATCAACAGATTAGCATTCATCCAAGTTATTAAGCACTAAGCTACTATATCATATGCATCTAACGTACATAAATATTCAGCACTAAGCATAAATCACATTAAGACACAAAGCAATCACAACACAGAATATACGTGGTTCACCCCCAGCATGGGGCTATGTCCACCAACTCTTTGTCTTCTTTATTATCTTATTTCAATCCTCTTACATGCACAGAGCCACAAAAACAACTCTGCATAGGACAAGAGATCTGTGCGCACCTCGCCAGATCCTCCTTTCTGAGTTAGGTCACAACACAAAGCCTTCTTACACAATCTGCACACCAGCTGCTTACAATCACTTGCACTTAGCTCTGCAGGTCTTAACACATAGTATGCACAAAGCCTCTAGCTTTGCACTAATTCGATTCTACTAAGTCTCTCCCCTACTTTCTTACATCTCCTAGATATCTATTTATACATTACAAATGGGACCTAAACATGGGTAAACCCATGGGCCAATATCCCATACTCGTTACATAAACCCTAATACCAAAAATCTCACAAAAGGGGGTGAGATCCCACGATCTCCGCTTCACTTGGAACTTCATCTTCGCCCAGCCTATCGAAGTCCCAAAAATGGTCAAACATGATCAAGGTTCTCCAAAACTTGGTCGAGGGCCAACAGGCCCCCAACACTCACCTGTGACTTGTCTCGAGTCACTCTAATCTGGGAAACTCTGCTTCGAAGACCTCGATCTTGGCTCAATTTGCTTCAACCTGCTGCTTCGCCAAATCCTCCTTCTCAGTGAACTCCTGAATAAATTTCTTGTTCACCGGTCCTTCCAATTGTTGTTTTACCGTGGTGACTACTTGTTCTAGTTGTGCAGCTTGTCCCTCAATCTTCTCAGTAAGTGTGCAGGCTTCATCCTACACTGGTTGTAGCCTCTGGGTCACTTCCATGACTTTACTCTGAATGGCATGGACCTGTTGTTGAATGGTGTGTTGTTCTTGGGACCTTTTCATCCTCTCGACTGCTGACAACGACTTCAGTTGTGCTTGTACTATCGTTTCTTGTTTCTTTTCCTCCTAGAGTTGCGACTCCAATGTCCTTAGTTCTAGGTCTTGTGCAAGGCGCTCGTAGGTCTACGCACTTCAACTGCTTAATTTCTTGCATTCTAAGTCCAATCCCTTGATTCTTTCTACTGTTCTCTGAGCAATTTCTTCCCTCTGATATCACACTTCTTGTGGAGTGCTTGGCATGGCTTGTAGTTCCAATTCTGCCACTCTTGCTTGAAGTTGTTGAATAGATTCAGCGAGCTTCTCCACTTGACTCTCCACTGTGTCTTCATCTATCTATGTGAGGCCCGACATAGAGTGAAGTGCTCTGGTGACTACTTCCTTGAATCCCATATACTCTGTGAGCAATTGTCCTTTTTCCTTATGGATCTGCACTTTATCCTCTGCAAACTTTGCCCAGAGGTCATATTTCTCTTGTTGCGCAATCTGGCGTTGCTCTAGGGCTTCTTGTTTTTCTTGCTTTAATGCCTCTGTGGCCTGCTCCTTTTCCTCTTGGACCTAACAAAGGTGAGCCTCGATCGAGTCTGATAATCTGCGTAGCTGGGTAGGCTCATCTCCTACTTCTATTTCCCTTGTTGACAACGTCGCAGTAGACACTGTGCGGCTCAAATAAAGAGCTTGTTGTACCCCTTTGAGCTTTTCCTTGATCCTGTCAAACATTGTCTCATGTTTGGCTTCGCTTCGCTGCAAAATGTCCTCTAAGGTATCTGCTACAACGAAGATGATGAGGTCAATATCATCTACTATGAGAACAGTCTGAAATGGAGGTTTAATGGCTTTTGACTTCTTTCGCGATGAAGGTTTCTGCAGGTAACCCTTTCTTTTCTTGGATGTCTCAACCTCCGTGATGGGATCCTTAGGCAGTGTTACTTTGCCATGTTCCTGGTTTTTGTTTTCCCCTTTGTCCTCTTCTGTGGATACTTCGTCACCTCCTCCTCCTTCAGGTGAATCTAGTGTAGTTTCCTTTCATGCGCTGCTTAATTCTTGTACCTCTTCCTTCCTTTTCTTCCTGTTGTTGTTGGGTGCATCATATTCTTCGCGAGTTATTACAGGACTTTCGATGAGGTCAGGGTCGGAGAGTTCTATCTGTTTGATCGGTACAAGGAACTCTGCAGGCCATTCCTTGTTTATTTCTTCCATGTCCTCCTCTATGAGTTTGTAATAGGACTGGAGCTCTTCTTTGTGTTCGTCTCCACGCGTAGTGATATAGATGAAGTGTCTGTTTGCGCGGAACTTCGCAAGTGGCCTAAACTTGTGCAAAGTGTTCAACGTCATGCAAGGGAAGGATTCAATGGCCCTCTTACACTGTAGATAATAGGTTTGGAACACCACATTTGACTGCCATTGCTTTGCCATGTCGCTCGAATACCATATCATAGTGAACTTCACAGCTAGTGGTTCAGACAACTCAATTTCAAGGAAGGTCACTCCTTCCAGCATCTCCCAAGCAATGAAGGCAGTGAGAATCATAAGCCAATTGAAATGGAACTGGTAGCCTTGATCCTGAGCTTCGCGACAGTCTTTCTCTAACTGGTTGACGAGGTAGCTCACCCAGTTCATTTGCATCTCTTTGATGCATTTTCCTGTGAGGTCGACGACAAAACCCGTGACCTGCGTTGGCATGTTCTTCATGATGAGCTTACTAGCGATCAACTGGAAAGCTAGGTACACTGTGTCATTTTGGATGGAGGCTACCTTGTAGCCCCGCTTCCCTTTCTCCACATTTTCATAGGTTTCTTTTATGCGCTGCGCCAGGGTGCGATCTACAGCCTTCCCTGGGTAAAATTCCTGGGGATCTGGTCCTTGCATGCTTAATCCAGTGATTCAATGGATCAGCACCAGATCTACTATGATGCATCAATACAACCACAAGTAACCACCATGGTAGCATGGCAGGAGGAGTTTAATGCACGCGTTAACCTTTTGATCTCTGTCGAAGTGTGGGATCTTCATCACATTAAGAATGGTGGACCTCACGATGTCCATAGTCCACGACTGGGGGATTATCTTCGACTTCTTCCCCATTGTCTTGATCAAGTACTTGTGTGGTGCGAGCATGCCATAGTTATTGCAGTCTCCTAAGTTGAATTCATTGATCTTCAATGTCATAATATGGCCTAACTACAGTCCAACTGCGTGTATCCCCTTCGGGAGGTACGCAGTAATCAGTGTATAGTCGAAGTCCCTCGGGACGCTATCATGACTAACTAAGCTAGACAGAGGCGGGATATAGTCGAGCAAGATTGATGGGATGAGCTTCACATTTGCCAAGTTGTCACAATGCTTGATTCTCTTCTCTGTCACAGTTTGGGAGGGCCCATATCGACGTGCAGTTGATGGGGATGCTTGCACTCCTCTCATGGACGAGGCCTGTACTCCTACGGACAAGAACTTCTCAGCCATGAGGTCTATGAGGATTTCTTTGATGGATTTTTCTACTGTGTTAAGGTCGCCCGACATACATGCTCAAGATCAGATATCTAGGGTCGATGAACAAACAATCAAGGTAGTAGAACGAATGGCAAGGTTACAATAAGCACTATGTGAAAGAAATTAGTTCTTTGTGGGCTCCGATAATCACAATTCACGAAAGTGTCCTTGATGCAACGCTCGATGGGATAAATAGACAATGTCGTAACAGACTCTTCCAATGGGTAGGAATGCCTCGATCAATACAATTAAATATGTTATGGAACGTTCTCAATGGTCCGATGGAGAATGTTATGGCAATAAATGTGTTTCTAGCCATTCTAGAGCATCATTCTAACGATCGAGATGCCTCTAATGGTCATATTGCTTCGACGTGGCGAAGTTCCAATCGATGTTGTTATGCTATTCTAGCGAGGTTCAAGTTCTGCAAGTCTTCCTTCTGTGAAGTCCTCTCTGGAGCCTCTTGCAATTTTTCTAGATTTTATTTCTTCTTACTGAGCTTTCTAGCTTTCTTTCCTGTGATCTATGTCTCTGGATTCCTCTTTCCATTCGTGTTCTCATCCTTTCCCAAGGTTTGAGGATAATACTTCTTCTCTTACTATTTTTGTAGTAGGTTCTCTACTCTCCTGCATGGATAGGTTCTTTAAGCCTTCTTGTGTTCTTTCAACTTCGATAGCTAAGTCTCTGGTCCTCAGTTGCTTCGAATTGTCCTCTTGTTATTTTATTAAGCACGTTATTCTCTTAGCCATGAAATCCCTTGATTCTTGCTTTTTCCGTTCCATATCTTCCTCTTCTTCTCTCCTTCGGATATAATCTCTCTCAATCCAAGTCTTTCCTAACAAAAGTTCAAAGGGAGTGTTGTTCTCATCAAACTTAAGGACCTTGAATTCTTCTTCTGTTGATATTCCATGAGAAACCATAGGTACATGGGCAAGTCTTCCACATAGGGTTATCAACTTTCCTTTAAGAAATCTTATTCCTCCCAATGAAGGAATCATAGCAGGCTTTCCTAAGATTTCCCAAGTACTTTCTGTCATACTGTTCACTTGTGTTTTTGCATCCAATACACAGTCTATGTCGAAGTCTCATATTGTTGTTTCTATGCACTCTTTCTCTTTTAAAATCTTTGATAAATTGATGTCTCTGTGATCATTCATTGTTTCTTTCATATGTAATAATATAGTCTCTGATTCTTTCTGGTTCTTGAGCATATTCTTAGTCTCTTGACCTTCCTCATGGTCTTCTTGTCTTATGTTCATCTTCTCAACTTTAGCAATAATTTTAGGGACATCTAAAACTTCATGTTCAGTAGCTTTACAACAAAGGAAAATAGGACTTCTACCAAGGCAATCCTTAGCAAGATGTTCTGGTCTTCTGCAATTATAACATAATGTCAATCCTCTCTTTCTCTTAAACAATCCCCAACCTTTCCTGTACTACGCACTGGAATCATAGTGATAGACCTGCAAAAAATTCTTTCTAGGATCATGCATCCACTTGTTAGTCCAAAAATTCTTTCTATGCATAAGGATAACATATCTTTCACTAATTTTATTAGATCTAATCATATCATATCTTCTTTCTTCTAGGTGTGCCCTAGTTTTCAGGCTAGGACAAAATTTATCAAATATACCTAGATCCATTCTTTTGAAATGAAAATCTCCACTTATCTTACCTTTATCAGAGCACAAAGCCTTAAGATATTACCTCTTTTCTTCAAATTTGATTCCCTTTTTAGCACAGAGCTTCACAAGTCAAGTAGATTGTTGCGCACTACAACAACAGATCTACGCACATAGCTTTCGCTTTTCCTTAGTTCCCAACAATCACAGTTTTAGGTCCCGACAACGTAACCATTTGTTGGCACAAGGGAAAACCCAGGGTTCAACGCTTCAACAACACACCAAAAAAACCCTAACTACCGGCCCTTTTAGCAACACCTATGAAGTAGATGAAGTATCACCCAAGATAGAGGCAGGGGGGTTGCAAGACTCAAGTTTCTGCAACCTATATGGGACATAGATCTGTGATCTTAGTGCTTTAACAGAGCACTTAGCAGTTAACATTCATTAGTACTTAACCCTTTATTCACATCGTAGGTAAAACCCTAATTACAGAACAACGCAGTATTCAACAATATCTAAGCATATCTGAGCATTTAGCACATAGCATCAACATATCTACCATTCATCAAAGTTATTAAGGACTAAGCTACTATATCAGATGCATCTAACATACATAAATATCCATCACTAAGAATAAATCACATTATTGACACAAATCAATCACAACACAAGATATACGTGGTTCACCCCCAGCGTGGGGCTACGTCCACCAAATCTTTGTCTTCTTTATTATCTTCTTTCAATCTTCTTACAAGCACAAAGACACAAAACCAACTCCACATAAGACATGCGATTTGTGCACACCTTGTCAAATCCTCCTTCATGAGTTAGGTCACAGCATAAAGCCTTCTTACACAGTCTGCACACCAACTTCTTACAATCACTTGCACTTAGCTCTGCAATTCTTAACACATGGTATGCACAAAGCCTTTAGCTCCGCACTAAGCCGATTTTACTAGGTCTCTCCACTACTTTCTTACATCGCCTAGATATCTATTTATACATTACAAATGGGGCCTAAACATCGGTAAACCCATGGGCCAATATCCCATACTCGTTACATAAACCCTAATCCCAAAAAGCTCACAAAAGGGGCGATATCCCACGATCTTCGCTTTTCCTGGCGCTTCGTCTTCGACTAGCCTGTCAAAGTCCCAAAAATGGTCAAACACGACCAAGATTCTCCAAAACTTGGTCGAGGGCCAACACTTCAATACTTGATGGCACCTTTTTGGATGCTCCATAATGATTGAAGGGCAAATCTTTAAATCCTCAATATTGTTGTGATCGTTCAAGATAATGGCTACACCATGTTGAGCGGGATCTTCTTTATACAGTGCCTCCTTGAATCATGTATTGTTTTGGACTTTAAAGTAATGGAAAAATTATCACTCAACAAAGGCATGTCCATATTTCCAACTCTCAACCATCACAATTCTATATATTGAGTTCATAAATATTAATAGCTGGAGAGGAGACTACACCACCATGCCAGTATCTTGGGCACTTCCATCATAAAGTAATGAGGATAGAATATGAACATATGAAACCAAAACACTATCAAGAGATAAAATGGTTAATATTAAGAAGTAATTCATTATTTTTTTAACTATATCCATTATAATTTGTATTTAAATGTTTTTTTGGTTGCACCGTACAACATATTAATATAAATAAAATGTGGATTTCCAATAGCTAATGTTTTAAAAATATTTCCAAACAAAAAATTGCTCCTTACATAATAAGATATTCTAATATACTTTTTTATAGCATAAGGTCATGTTTGTATAGATCTTAAGAAACTAGACTAAAATCAAAAATATTTTGCAAAACATAAATCAAAATTATTTTGCAAAACATAAATCAAACTGGAATAAAAAAAAGAGATGCCCTTTATGGGATTCTTACTTGATTCTTATTGTTACATGAAGATCTTGATCGATTTGTTCCATTCCAGATCTCCTAGGGCTTGTTGAACCATTTATTTATATTTTGGAATAGTTGGAGCAAACCCAATTGATAACTTAGGGTGAGAATCCATAGACTAAGAACTCATAGCTAGGCCCAAGACCAATTTATAAAGCATGCCACATTCAACTTCAAGCTTCTCAATGTATTTTTTTATGGGTAATTATCTATAAAACCTCTACATTCTTAGACTTGTGTGTCATCCATACTAGAAAATATGTTACTCTAATTGGAGATATCTACCTAGTTGTCAACCTAAAGATGCTCATTCTAAAACAATGTACAACACAGGTCTGATGACTCACAATAGAAACACCTAGAATGATTGTGCATATCCACATTTTCAGTTCTCTAGGATTTTATTGAGAAAGAAATGAAGGAACCCCATGATAGGACCTATAATAGAGACCATGAGAAGCTCCCCCAAGGTTCCAACATGAAAACCCCAACAACCCAATAGATTAAAGTCCACTCAAAGGAATATGGACCTTTGAATCCACAATCTCCCTAAGCCAACTAAATCTCTAAATGAGATGAGCCATGAAGAATACCATAATTATCCCATTGGAAAATTCCAAAAATAATTTCTCCAGAATGGATCATTATATAATTTTTCATCTATCTTGGTACTTTCTAGGAGGAAAAATTGGAAGAATTGACTTGTAGGGCCCATTTTAGGGCCAGATCCCCATTTGGTGATTTGGGTTTCGAACATTTCCACACGTTTGAGACATAAAATTGCACTTTTGGGGGTCAAAAATTTATGATCTTAGCTTCTATCTCCTCAAAATTGTTTTACACACCAAAATCTTTCCAATGGTGCAAAAATCACCTCAATCGGAGTTCATATCCAGAAGTTATGCCTCAGGAATGTTGACCTACCTTGTTGACCACCATGGTACTGGGTGGATGCCACATCAACACCCATTCCTCACACATGTGGGGCTAGTCACATGTGTAATTTCAAGAATATTATAAAGGTTCCAAAACCCTAACACTAATTGAGGGTTAAGTCATGCAAAAACTCTAACCCTAGATGACTATCAAGGTATGTTATATATTGGGTTGCTAGGAAACAAAGGGATTCCATTCTTTTGGTATTATTATTATTCCATAGTTGAACATAGAATTTAGGAGTGGGATATTAAAGAATAAAAGATGAGGTAGAAGACTTTGTAGTAGCCATTCATGCCACAATGTCCATGGAAACTCCATAGTGAGTGCCCCTTTATTTGTACTTGCATTTCATAACTGAGAAAAAGAGAGTAGAGCATAGGCATCACCTTCTTGCTAGTTTTTCTCCCATATTGGGTTTTCTAAATCACATATCATGTTCATTGTGTGGATCATTTGTTTATTTCATTTTGGTTTCAGTTATTTCCATAATTTTGAGCACTACATTATTAATATTAAATCTGGGATCAAAGGTAATATACTACATAATAAAATATTTCAAAATATTCTAAGATTTGTTGTAAGAAATTGTTCTAGTGGAATATCCATGACATTTATAGATGATATTGGTATTAGAGTAGTTTTATTTAGGGGTTTTCATGGGAAGTTTCAAGGTCTAGGAATTGGATAAGAAGGAAGTCTCAGAATCCTATCCATGGAATATGAGTCCAATTGTAACAACCCTCGAGAGGAGGTGGAGGAGAGATTTTCAAAGGTGGAAGAACAAGTTGTTGATATGTATCCCAACATGGAAGCTCTAGAAAAAACAATTGTACCTTTGGGGGAGGTTGGTATCTCTAAATCAGAAGTTGGATCAAACAAGAAATCAAGAGATAATAAAGAGCTAGAAAAGGAGCCCAAAAAAAGCCAAAGAAAGAGAAAATAAGTTCCAGTGCCATCACTTATTCTCAGAATATCTAAATGTTCTATAACTAGATATGGGTTAATGGATATGGGTTACATCCTTATTTACACCTTATGTTGGATGTAATAAGGTGTAAATAAGGATGTAACCCATCACTTATTATATGTTCATGATCATCTTAACCCATATCCATTGGAATGTGTAAATAAGGATGTAGAGCTCAAGGTCACTAATCAATGAAAATTATATCGATGAAGTGGAGGAAGATGTAGTACCACTTGATGTGTGTGATGTAGTGTTTGGAATCCCCTGCATGTATATTTTAACATCCCCACTATCATCTCCAGTTTAATTAATGCTAATGTAGATATAATGTGTGGCTACAACCAAAGAAATGTAATATGTGAATTGTATTTCCTTGTTTTATTAATAAAATGTGATGCCAGTTGCTAAGGGGACATGGACAAGAGATGGGGGCTGAATTAATCCACAAGAGGGGGGAGTTTCTAGGATAATGGCCAAGAGGGTTCCAAGGGGGGAATACCCATGTATACTAATCTAACCCATTTTCCTAAATTTGTTATTTGTATATGAACCTTCCCATTTATGATTGAGTGTTCTCAAATCCAACCATCAAATACATGTAAGAGGGTGGGTGTGAGTGGTCACATCCCAAATTTATTGGGCACATGGGGGTTGAGTACAATCATCTCGGGGAAGAGTGTGAGGTAAGATAGGAAATCCAAAAAGAGGAAATTCGTATGGGTTGGGACAACAGTTTTTTGTTAGTCAAGTTTGTGCCTTGAAAGAAAGTAGAGAGAAAGAAACAGAGCTTGAAGTTGATGTAGCCATGGAGGGCAAATTCTAGAGCATGTTGGAGTGTAATTGGAGTGAATGGGAGATGGAAAATTGAAGAACCAGTTTTCCAGGCCTGAAGAGCGAACTCATGTGTGAGTTGCACTAAAATAGCAAGTGTTTTTGTTCGTTTGTTGATAGTTTTCCTAGCAACAATTTCCCTTGAGTTCACAGCTGAGAGATTCCTAGCTACCCGTGCCAGAGAGACCCTGACAAAAGAATGACACATTCCTTGGGTTAATCCTGATAAATGGATGATACATCCCTTGGGTTATCCATGATAAAAAAAAATGGTACATTCCTTGGGTTGGACAGGTCAAGAGGAAGAGAGTTGGTGGAAAATCGGGATAGTTGTAGGAAAATATCAGTTGGGTTGAGAGTCTTATGAGTTGTGAGTAGACTGTGACAGACCACCATAATTTTTGGATTGCTAGCCTCAACTTGAGGGTGACTAAATATTGATATTTGGAATAGTGGTTCTATGGTTGGGTGGAACGTCCGTCCCAAGCATCTAGTTTCACAATTGTTGTGAAAAGATAAGTGTTTTATCTTGTTGTTGTGTTAAATTATGTGTTTAATTGTTATGCATGAACTCTGTGTATTTGGAAGTGATTTATATGTTGTTGTAATGATTTGTTTAGTTGCATTTCATGTTCATTATTAGCATGTGGTAGATGCATATATTTTATGGTTGTAGACAATAACTAAATTTGTTTTAATTCGTAGTAGTAAGGTACATGATATTGGCTAATAATAAAATAGTTAATTTAGTTAGCAGAATTTTTTTTTTTATGTATATTCTGCACCGTAATGTCCCTTGGTTGTACTGGGGGCTTTGTGTATATGAGGGATGAAATATTCTTGAGGAGAGAAAACCATTATTTCCTGATTGTTGGTTACTTCTTTCGCTTCTACTTCTTGGGTTGACCCAGGTTTAGATCTGAGCAGGTTTCCAACAAAACCTTCTAAAACTATAAGCCCTCCTAGTAAACCAAAATGAAACACAACACACAGAGTTCATTGTGCAATCTCACCTGAGATAGTTCTATGGGTGACTGTAATGCTAAAGTGCTTGTAGTCTAGGAATGGGTGGGGATCTAGGATTGTATTTTATCCTCTTCATGCATTGATCTAATTATTCATTCTATCATTCCTAGGATTCATTCATCTTTTAATCCATGCATGGATTCTAATGTATTTATCTTAACCATTAATTCATTCATTCATTCATAAACTTACTATTGACAGAAGGTAAACATGCAAGAATCATCACAATGGACACAAGTTTTATCATGTTTCAACCCCTCCTAGGATACATCCACAAAGATTTGTCTTCTCTGCTCTTTTATTTAGTTTTCTACAAAATATGGCATTGCGCGCACTACATATCCCATCATACAATCATGAAAAGGTTCAATAAACTCTATGATGCATACTATATCACACCAAGCTCATCATCCTGTGATCTAACTCTCAAAATCTGGCCTACTTGTCTTTTCTACAACTCAACAGATTTTATAACAATGGCTTGACTAAAATCATCAAACAACCGAACTGAACTGAACTACAATAGTCTAACTGAACTAGTATTCGAGCATAACCTTGACCTAGACCTCCTAGGTTCTTATTTATACTACTTTACAGGCTTATAGTTGTTACAATATCTACCAAAAACCTAACCATAACATGGTTAGGTTTTCCTGCCTACGCACCTTGCATGTTACTTTTCCTCGCACATGTTATTTTTCTTGCCAGCTGTTCTTCTCCAAAATTAGGCCTTTCCCTCCAAAATTGGTTCTTTCCTCAAAATAGGCTTGTGCCCAACATGCCCCCAACACTGGCATGTGGCTTGTCCCAAGCCACTTAGGTAGTGCGCCCTCCCTACACTGCCTTGTCCACATTGAGGAACTTTCTCTCATCTGCGCAACTTTGTTTGTTAGTGCCTCTACTATCTACATTGTTATCTCCGCCTGCATTAGTGTTGTTCTCTCCCCTTGTGATTTTTCTCTACTTGTCTTCTCTTCCTCCAACTACGCAATCAACTTTGTTGCTTTTTCTTGGAGGGGTTCCAATTCTGCTTGTCTTTCTTGCTTCTACATCTGCGATGCTTTCAACTATGTCTACAACTTCTTCATGTCTTGAGTGTTCTTCAAGCACTTTGTGATGCCATTGTATTTTTCCTTTGTTTGAGATCTTGTATGGCAGTGTTGACTCTTTCCTCTTCTTGGTCCCACTGTTGAACCTTCTCGTCTTCTTCCAAAATCCTCCATAACTGCGCGGCTCTATCGAACAGTTATTCTGCTTCCCTTTCTTGGTTCTCCATATTAGCTATTTGGAGTGCAGCTTCTTGTTTTCTCTGTTATCAAACCTCGGGAAGAGTCGTAGGGTTAAGCCTTTCCTTAAGCTCTTCGATCTCTTTTTTTTACTGGTCAATTTTCTGTGAGATCATATTGATATTCTCCTACGCACTTTTCTCTTATGTTTGCGCGTTGTCTAGTATGCGAGCATAAAATGTTGTTAATTCCTATTCTACCTTATCTGATCATTTTTTCTCCTCCTCCTTCTCTGCGGTCAATTGGTCACATGTAATTTGAAGCATTTCTGCGACTCCTATTGTTATCACTGAAATTTCGTCCGCAAATGGTTACAAGAATTCAACATCGCCAAACAGTTAGGAGGTCACCCATGGACCAAAATTACCACAAAAGCATTTCCAAAGGGTCAAAAAGTATACAACCAGTGACAAAATTAAAGTGCGCTATAACTACAAATGGCGCATGCGCACATGCGCAAAAAAAAACTGCAGGAAAAGCGCACATGCGCCCAATGTGAGACTGTGGTCACTAAAATCCGCACACATCTGAGAACGACGCATTTATGAGAGTGGTTGGCCTCCCACCCACTTCTGGTTTAGCTTCCAAGTTGATTTGACACTCAAATTTGGACTGGATTCGACTGGGTGGCTGGTCAAAGACCTAAAAATGCCCTGATTAGCCTCTTTCCACACTACAAGCTGGTTGTACAATACCTCAAAGAGGTGCTATAAAAAGGCCATGGGGTGCACTTCATTTTTTAAGGAATTCAATAGAAAAGTTATGCTACTACTATTCTCTTGAGGAATCCTCTATTCTCATGAAGAGTATACTAGCACCATTACATTAGGCAATCCATCTCACGCCTTGAGTGGATTAGCAAAGAATTCTTTCACCATTTCATTCAAAGTTGTAAAAAGAGCTTATTTGTGGGGGCCAAGAGCCCTCCCTTGGAGGAAGAAGGGACTCATAGTCCTCTTTCTTCTTGGTGTTTTCTTTCACTGATATAAACCTTACCATTGGTGACATGGGTCTTATTGTTTCTTTTGTCCTTATGTCCCTATGCTCATTAGTTTAGTTGGCATTTTATTTCTTAGTTTAATTCTTAGTTGTTCTTTTATATTTCTTTCTCTAACCCTTTTTCTTACAGCTATTCTGCTTAGCAGACCCAACTAATCTTGGAAGCACCTCTGTTTTGCTCACTAAGGTGATGAAAGAGGCGCAACAGATTAGCGACTCCACTGGGGAAGGTATCAATTTCCTACCCCATTTGGGTTTTTATAGCTCTTCTTTTGATTTATTTAACCTGCAGGTGCATTAACCGGCCCAAGCCGACCTGCAAAACATCCAATTCCAAGTTGAATTGAGAGAATTCCATTCAAAATTTTCTTTCATAGCTGTGTGTCAGTTGTGTGTGAGTTTTTTGGCCCACAAACGCGCATCATGCGCACATGCACTAAAACCACAGTTCTGTTTTGCGCACCTACGCCCATAAACTTGTTTTAGTCGACGCACAGGCACTCAGTGCACCTCTGTCTACTCTGGGACTCGCGCACCTGTGCAAAAAAACTACACATTGTAAGGTTTTTGAGATTTGGGGAAGGCCCTTAGCCTTCTTAAAGGTGATTTCATGCATGTTTTAAGCTGCACCACACTTAGTTCCCTCTTCATATAAAGGGATTACTCAAAACACATAGGCACTTAGGGGGTTTAAAATCATTATTTCCTCTTTTGCTTTCATTTTTCCACATGGATGGCTTTCTTTGACTAAAAAGTATAAGTTGGAATCATTTCTAAATCAGATAAAACTTGCATTGGGACTAGAAGTTGGATAACAATCGCTTAGTATGCTCTTCTCTCGCGTTTCCAAGCGACCTTGAGAATCAGAAAAAGATTGTAGGACAATTTCGTATCCCTTAAGAAGACTAAAATCTTTAGGAGAGGACAACAACCCCTCTTGGGAATCCTCTTAGTTTATTTTTCAAACACATCTTAAGATTGTAACGGGCCCATACATGCCCACATGCTACAAAGATAGGATAATGTTGAAATTTACTTTCTTAGATTAAATCACTAGGGAAGTTTAAAGGTTTTGTAACGGGCCCACACATGCCCATATGATCACAATCTGGGATAGTTTCAAAGATTTTCTTAGATTAAATCATAATAGGGAGTTAAAGGAATAGTAAAGGACTTGCATGTCCACACGCTAGTTTCCTGGGGACTTTTGAATTACGCAAGGTTGTACCAAAGACACTTAGTTAATTAGGTAATCAACACTTGTAAGGACCAAGCGAAGTCCACATGCAGCAAGGTGACACCTAATTCATTAAAAAATTGGCACACTTTCACTCATTCACACACAAAAGTCACTTATCACTCACATAGTTTCTTCTCGAAACGTGGAGGTCAAAGTAAGTTTCCTCCAAAGGGATTCCGAAACACCCCACCCTTTTCTTGATGAAACTATCCACTCCCATTTAATTTCAACGAGGTTGGTTCACACCCCCAACCTCTCAAACAACTACATCTAAATTTTTTCTAAAAACCCACTAAGTTTTCCTTCACAAGAGGTGCCAAAAGAAATTTTTTAGTCTAGGTAGGATTTCGGGGATAGGCAACCAAATAACTCCTCGTTATCTGGTTCTCACATTGTCAAAACAATATAAGTTGTCAAATAGGGAACTGAAAATCCTCCAAGTCAAGTGTTCCTAACACCATAAGGCAGGGAGATACCCGTGAAGGGTTGAAGGCTGAGGTCTGGTTGTTCTGTGCGTCCCCCCTTGAGGCACCCACCTCTTGGACGGGATCCAGCCCGTGACCCATTTCTTAGTCCGAAAATCTAAATGTCACACTTTGACCGAGGTACCTAGTGACCAAATTTTAGGACATCTACCCAGGTGGCAATTGTGGGATGCAATTGCACCTTGATCGGATTTTGTGTGGCTGTTGGGAAATATCGCCATCTCTTTCGAGATATGCCCCCTTTACCCCTCATTATAACTGATTATTTCATCCTTCACTAGTTTCTATTTCGGTGACTTCAGACCCCATTGTTGAGTACTGTTGGAAGGTCCAGTGCTATTTGAGAGGAAGGATGCTACGTCTTTTAGGACATAAGCATTTGTTTTCTTTTGATTCCCCATGCGGACAAAACCCACTTATCCACATATATGCTTATTTTTCAAAACACTTTATGTATGATGCACTTCTGATTACATTTTGATTTAGATATACATATTGTGTAAAGTTCAAAATTTTCAACAAAGGCTCTTGTTTATTTTCTCTCATCACATTTTTCACACATCCACTCAGCTAGTCAGACATCATAGGGGACCCACATAACCCCCGTCATTCCAGACGCTTACTAAACCTCCCTCCTATTTTAGGGGGAGTTCCTGGTATTGCTAACTCATCGGCAACACCTTCACACACTCCCATGAGTGCCACTGTCTTAGGATCAACCTTGCTTGGTTCCACATTACTTGGGTCCACTTCCCAAGTCCCTTCGTCCACTCTCTCTCCTCTACATGGAAGCGGAGGGCCAACTTCCTCTCAAGGGGGAAGTACCAACCCACCTAGCCCCCCTCAAGGGTCAAGTTCATAACACACTCACACAATGGATGGAGATAATCCTCTACCCCCAATACAAATGTCATATTTGGCCTCTCTTGACATACCAGATCTAAGAAAACTCACCAATGATCCTATATTGCATGACCCCACATGGCCTGCAATGCCTACCAAACTACCTTCAGACATCTCCAAATTTGAAGGAAAGGCAGGAGATGACCCTACCAACCATGTCATGACTTTTCACCTATGGTGCTCTTCCAAAAACATTATGGATGATTCCATCAAACTACGATTATTTCAACGAACACTCACTGGCCCATCATCCAAATGGTATGTAGACAAAAAATCGGGGTCCCATGCAACTTTCGAGTCCTTGGCCAAAGCATTTTTGACCTTCTTCCAATTACCAATCTGCCACGACAATGGTATTGAACTCCTCTCTAATTTCAAGCAAACCTCAGCCACACATATCACTGATCACATTCACGAGTGGCATAGATGGCGTAGTTTGTGCAAAGCTGAAACCACCAATCAACAATGTCTTGACTGGTTTCTCAAATCACTTGTCTCTCTCCTCGGTAAAGATGTAGCTTCCACCTTCCCTCAATCCGAAGAAGAAGCCATCAGTAAGGCTCAACAATATGACCTCATATATTCACAATCATGGTACTTATACATGGTACTTCCTGATCTCCCCAAACCCATGCCATTCGGTCAAGACAAACCCGGGATGTCTCACTCAACAGATGGATTGATTGGTAATACCACACACCACAGCCCTCAACCCCAACCACCACCAATGTATGGCACACCTCAATACCCGCCGGCATATGGGGGAACCTCTTATTACCCCCCACCCCCTTATCAACAACCATACCCTGTTGCTATTCCTCTGCCCATCATTGGGCCACCACCAACACCCCCAATACACCCACCTATCCAAACAAGTTATGGTACCCCCTCTACCTCAGCTTATACTTTAAGTACTAGAGAAAGTGCCACGCCTTCCTATGTACCTTACGGATCACAACTCCCACAGAATCCGTACTTTCCATTTTCTGGTCCTCCACAACCCATGGCACCCCCACACCCTCACGCTGGGGTGAATTTTGTTCAACCCTCTCCCATTCAGCAATATCAAAATTTCGAACAGCTGAATACGACAAATCCGACCCACCCATCAAATAATGCCAAAAAGAAAGGAAGAAACAAGAACAATAACAACTTAGGTCAAGGCGGGAATCAACCCCAACAAAACCAACCTACTAGGGGCAACCAGAACCAAGGGAATCAGAACCCCCTGGGGGGCAACAACAACAGGCATCAAGAGAGAAATAACAATACTATTAAAACCACCTTCCCTTGTGCCCTTTGTGGTGATTTCGGTCATTATACTCATCATTGCCCCCAAATCATTGATTTTAAACGGCTAAAAGATTCAGGCAGTCTACCACATCCTCCAACACAGCCTGCCCCTCAGCAGGCCCCAAAACAATACGTGCAACAACCCCCCCAGCCGTACTACAAAATCCCATTCCACATCAAGGTGTGATGAACACCCAACAGGACACACAGCCTACCCCACCTCATTTGGGATAGTACCTCAATCCAAACAATCTCACAGATCGTACCATCCTCCTCACCAATGAGGAAGAAATCCTTCTGCAAACACGTAATCGTCAATATCGTGCACTCGCTGAGTCTCCTCCCATTCCCCCAGAAACAACCCCAACACCGACGGGATCCCTGTTGGTAATTCCTCGCCCTAACGCCAAAACACCTCTTCGCATCCCTCGCATCCCATTACACAGGACTATCCACAGCGCCCAGGCTAGGGTGGATCATAATTACAGTTTGGTCGATGACTTAGCACAATCCCCAACTTCCATGTCAGTCTTAGAGGTCCTTCAAACTTGTCCCACTCAAAGGAAATCATTAATTTCCGCCTTGGGGGTAGTCGACCCCACAGATACCCAACTCATCACATTTGATCTTGATAGTGGAGAACCTCGCCTTCTCTCTCTGATCGCTTTTCAAATCCCAGTAAAAATTTGGAACATTACAGTTCATCGATGAAGGTGCATCCACATGCATTATGTCCAAATCTATATGGATGAAACTTGGTTCCCCCGAACTCATACTATATGCCATTACCTTAAGAGCTTATGACAGACGACCATCATCTCCTGAAGGGCTCTTCCAAAATGTCCCTGTAGAACTCGAGGGCAAGACCATTCTCATCAACATTGAAGTTATCGATGCCCCACTTGATTATAATATCTTGTTCGGTCGTAGCTACATGTACGCTATGAAGGCAATTGCCTCTTCCGTCTTTCGAACAATGATGTTCCCCCATAACGGGAAGATCATTACCATTGACCAAGTCTCACATTACAAGCCTAACCCTTCTGCCAACATAGATAACATTCTCCCTCTCATCCACACGAGTCATGATGCATACCCACTCATCGAAATGGGCCCCGGAATTTTCAAAGACACATCATTGTTAGGAATTTACCATGGTGCACCACTGCTCCTTCATCCTTCCAATCAAGTATGTGTCGTATCATCCAACGAAATAGACATAGAGGATACCCTTCCTCCTAGGGAAGCTTCTATCATATCTGACGTCCCACTAGTCGCAGAGCTCCCCCCTCACGAGCCTCCTGCGAACTCGTCGACTCCACCATTCCATGATTTCACCTCTCCCCAAGGCCATATCCTAGTTTGGGAGACAGTTCCCCAAGCCATTAGTCAAATCCCCTTCTTTTACCCCCCACCAGGCGTACAATATTTCCAAGTAGCTGCAACGCTTACCCTCCCTAATATGGTGTTAGCAATTCCGGTTTGGTATTTACATCCACTAGAGATGGTCCCTCAAGCATCCCTTCCCCCCCAAGCAGAAGGAATCCCAATGACGATTCCCATACTCACTCCCACCATACCTTCTGCACCCCCACTCACTACCCTCCCTACCACAGCTAGGGGCAGGCAAAAGAAGAAGGAGCCTACAACTCCACTTCCCCCACGTGTCCAACCTCCTTGCGTGCTATGTGAGAAATATGGACACTAAACCAACAACTACCCATCTCTACCCGAGTTACGGAACCTGATTCCACTCAATCAAACACCATCAATGATCGCCACTATAGCAAGTACTGCCGCCACCACCCCTCACTCAAGTAGTAAAGGGCTGTGAACCAAATTTTCTTGCACTATATGTTCAGAATATGGCCATTATACACACCATTTCCCAGCACTGTCGTGTTTCCGACAGACATTGGCTGCAGTACACCAAAGCTTCCAAAACGAACCCAATCCAGCTACATCATCCCTACCAAAAATCAATGACATCCATTATGTCACAACTTCATTCAATAAACGTATGATATGCCCTTGATCTCTATGTAAATCCTTAGATCATTTTACATACCAATGTCCTATGATCATTGAATACAAGAAACGCCAATTGACCTTGATTCAAACCCCCACAGTATCGATGGTTGACCTTACCTCATCACTATAACTTCTTCATATAATTTCTCCTAAACCTGAGGCACTCCCTATGCCTCCATGGTTCTTGGATGACTTATCCAAGGATTCACCCCCAAATCCCCCCAATTCTCCCACTAATTTCCCTACGGAAATTTCACACCCAACTACCACTGGTACTCCTCAGTACTTCGATATTTGGTTTATGTCGAGCGAACCATCGCAATATCATTGCATCATTCCCCCTGCTTCTTCATCACCAGGGGACAACCACACGATGACATTCACCGATATCACTCCTTACGACCCCTTGTATTCCCACCAATTCCACGGTCCTCCATACAAACCCTACCCAGAAACGGAAAATCTACTTCTATGCAGGATGATAAGAATACCAACATGAAGTTCGCTGGTCCTAGATCAACTGCCTCATTCTTCCGGAATCTCTAAATCTCCTATGAATACCTCTAGTCCATTCACTCTGGTAGCAAGTACAAATGAGGTGGCAATGTGGGCCCTACAACTATATATAGGCCTTTCCGCCAAACTTCCAATCACCATTCTAGGAGCTCTGGGTGTCCATTTTTTGATCTGTCTTCAACCATGGGATCAACATCCCGTCATCTACATCCAAACAATCCCTGGGCCACTTTTTATCCTTAGCCCCTGGGGCGCCATTTTTTCATACCCCGTCCAGGTACGCATGCTCATGTTCAAAATTATCAAATAACCACTTGTATGTTCGATTCTCTTCAGATATTGTTCACGTCGGGTATTTGGTTTTCATGTGTGCAGGTACTAGGTCATCATACATCACCACAACCCCTTTAGGTATATAATCAACCTAGTTGAACGGTTGCGGCCACTTATACCTCAGACATACCCCCAACCAAGGGCAGTCTTGAGTATCCATACATCTTGATTTCATCCATGTACCTCCTCAATTGCTAACCTCACCTAGTAGATTTCACGAAGCTATTTACTTCTCGAAGTTGTGTCCCCCTTTTTTTTGTCGACATCAACATAGTTTCCAGAAGGGAAACAGTATCTTGACTCTCATTACCTTTCCAATGATAGGTCTCGGACGACACAGGGAGAACCACAATTGCTCCCTGATGTCGTTGACCCCCGTAACATTAGAATTCAACACTTTCTCATGTTATGGTGGGTCTTACTTTGCGACTATTGCAGTTATCTCTTATATTTTCCGAAGACCTCTGAACTTGGTTGGGCTATCAATGCCTACAGAATCCGTGATATTTCTTACAGATGTCACTGCCTACTGTTCAGAGTATGTTCCTCTGTAGAATTGTCTTCTTCCTGTATCATGACCGCCCCCGAGGGCGCTGCAGTTGTCTACATCAACACACCATTCCTTTTTGAGTTACATGACATGAGCATGGGGCATGCCCACCTTGTTTGTACACAATTTAGTTTTACATACCTTATGGAAGGTTGGGTTCTATAGGTTCCTTTCTCCCTCCAATGGGTAACTCTTGACAATCCCACTATCTCTCTCTCTTACAACGACAATCTTAGTAGAAGAAACATTGATGAATTTCGGCTATACATATGCTCCTAACCTCATCCATCAGGGGGCATCTGTTATCACTGAAATTTTGTCCGCAAATGGTTACAAGAATTCAGCATCGCCAAATAGTTAAGAGGTCACCCGTGGACAAAAATTACCACAAAATCATTTCCAAAGGGTCAAAAACTATACAACCAGTGACAAAATTAAAGTGCATTATAACTACACAGGGCACGCGTGCACATGCGCAAAACAGAAACACAGGAAAAGTGCACATGCGACCGATGAGCGACTGTGGTCACTAAAAGCCACACACATATGAGAACGATGCATTTATGAGAGTGGTTGGCCTCCCACCCACTTCTGGTTCAACTTCCAAGTTGATTTGACACTCAAATCTGGACTGGATCCGACTGGGTGGTTGGTCAAAGACCTAAAAATGCCCTAATTAGTCTCTTTCCACACTACAAGTTGGTTGTACAATACCTCAAAGAGGTGCTATAAAAAGGCCACGGGTGCACCTCATTTTTTTAAGGAATTCAATAGCAAAGTTATGCTGCTACTATTCTCTTGAGGAATCCCCTATTCTCATCAAGAGTATACTAGCACCATTACATTGGGCAATACATCTCACCCCTTGAGTGGATTAGCAAAGAATTATTTCACCATTTTCATTCAAAGTTGTAAGAAGAGATTATTTGTGGGGATCCAAGAGCCCTCCCTTGGAGGAAGAAGGGACTCATAGTCCTCTTTCTTCTTGGTGTTTTCTTTCACTGATATAAACCTTACCATTGGTGACATGGGTCTTATTGTTTCTTTTGTCCTTATGTCCCTATGCTGATTAGTTTAGTTGTTATTTTATTTCTTAGTTGTTCTTTTATATTTCTTTCTCTAACCCTTTTCCTTACAGTTATCCTGCTTAGCAGACCCAACTAAGCTTGCAAGCACCTCTGTTTTTCTCACTAAGGTGAAGAAAGAGGCACAACACCTATGCCCACCTCTAAGTTCTTTGCATGTGCACAGGCCTTGGACTACACTTATTGCATGACGTTGTCTTGGAGCCCATACAATGCCTTATTGGGTATCTGTTCCATGACCATTTCCACTTTCTCCACCTCCTCCAGGGGTTTCTGCATGGTCTCTTGATCAAATATGATCATTTGACACGTTACCAAAAATGTTTCCCTACTCTGGACTACGAATTTCATGGTCTCCTCTCCTTGTTTCTGTGCATGCAGTCGCTGTGTTTTTTCCTATTGTTGCGCAGTGGCCTGTGGTCATGCTTGTCTTCTTAGTTGATGTATGTTTTCATGGACCTCTAGGAGATTTTCCATGATTTCTTCTTCCTATGCTTCTACAATTTTGACCACTTCTTCACCCATGTCTTGGACCTTGTTCGTGACTAGCTCCGCATCATCCTCTATCACGGTGATGTCTAGGTCCTCTATTTCATATTTCCTTTTATTACACGCCTCTTTTTCTTGTGCGGGATTCCTTGTTGTCTATGAGGGTTAAGCCCCACTTTTTGTTCCCTGGGTTCTTTTTTCTCCAGCCTGTGAAGTATCCTTCTTCCCATTATGTGGATAACTTCCTATACTTGGTGTTGTTGGTGTTCGCCTCAGTCGTTTTGGTACTATGTCGCTCTTAGTTGGATAAGTCTACGTTGTAGTCATTTTAGTATTATCAGTCAGGGTACTTGTTCTAGCTGACGATCATGCTTCAACCTTGTCCTTAGACTTAGAGGAATGCATCGTGCCTATCCTCGTGGTTGTTTTTTCTACTGGTATTTTCCACTGTGCAGGCCAGTCTTTGATTATCCATTCCACTTCCTCTTTCGTGATGTGGTACTGCATCTCGAGCCATGCCTTCTTTGGATCCCTGGCAGCATAGATCCATACGTGATGTCTGGATGCCTTGAAATTGGCTATCCCATCCATCTCCTACACTACCTCCATAGGTATGTGTCACACATTCGATGTGCATTGTTGTATCTCTTCTAGTAGCATTGCAAAAACTGTGTTGTTTGATTGCTATGTTTTTTTTTCCTTTTCCTTCCAGAAGGACTCATATTTGGTCACATAACATTTCCCCATTATGTCCACAAATTCTTAAAATTTTTGGCTCTTTCCACCCTACCAAAGCTATCGGGATGATTAGCCATGAATAATGGAACTTGGTTCCATTATCCTACATGTCTCTGAAGTCTATTAAGAACTGGTTCAGTAGGTATGGTGCCCAATAGAACATGAACCCCTTCGCACACTGCGCGACTGCTACAATAACGCTTGATGGCGCTTCCTCTCTGCAGAATTTCCTCAAGAGTTTTCAATCCATCAGCTTACTAGCGAACTTTGTTACGTTTTCATTTATGTCTTTTATGACAATTCCTTTATTCCCCCGAGTAGTGTCGAACTGCATTTTAACCTTTTTTTCTATTTCTTTTTCGCACGCCTTGTGAATTAAACCTCCAACTTAAAGGCCTTTCTTCCCTACATTAGGGGTGTCACGGACAAAATTGAAAAGGTATTAAAAAGGAAAGAAATTAAAACCTCCTTCAAACCCCTAATTACCATCAGACAAAGAATGAAATCGGTGAAAGACCCCATAGACCAGAAACAAGGAAAAGGCATCTACAAAGTCTCTTGCTCATGCGGGAAATGTTACATTGGGGAAACTGGACGATCATTTCAAGTAAGAATCAAGGAACACGAAGCTGACATCAGAAATGAACGCACTCGCACTTCAGCCTTAGCAGAACACTCGCTTAAGACAAAACACCATGTCTGCCTTGAGGATACCAAGATACTAGCAAAAGAGGACCATTACTACAAAAGGCGCCTAAGAGAAGCTCTAGAGATAATCAAACACCCCAACAACATAAACAGAGACGGTGGCCTAGAGGTAAGTAGATTTTGGTACCCATTAATCAACCAACTTAAGGAACCTCATACATCGAATTAGGTTTGACACCACCTCTCTTTCCTCTGTTTGAGTTCATAGGTCTAGGAGTCTAGCTAACCTTATACTAAACAAATACTTTTTCTTAAAATTTTAAAACCTTAGCTTACACAACTTATTAACTTACACTACTATATCCTTAGTAAACCTAATTTTATTACTTTCACTTAAAAACCTAATTCTTGATTAAAACAAAATACCTAGACCTATCTTACACTAATTTATCCTATAGAAACCCTAGATTCACCCTATCACATCCTTAAAAAACCCTAGTACTATTACTAAATCATTTAAAATAATCAATCATTTTAAAAATCTAACTCTAACCCTAGACCCTATATTAATATTATCAAACTAAAATTAATTCTTAAAACTAAATCAAACTAAACTTGTAATCACTCATATTTCAAACCTAGTATTATTACTAAATCTAAACAAATAACCTAGTACTATTATTAATTCAATCAAAAAAACCTAGTACTATTAAAAATTAATCACTAAAATTAATTCTTAAAACTAAATCAAACAAAACTTATAATCACTCATATTAAACCTAGTATTATTATTAAATCTAAATAAATAACCTAGTACCATTATTAATTAAATCTAATCACTATTATCACTAAATCTAAATCAAAACCTACTACTATTAAAAATTAATCACTAAAATTTATTCTTAAAACTAAAACAAACTAAACTTATAATCAAAACATGAAACCCTAGTACTATTAATAATTCAACCAAGTATAACCTAATTAACTCATTTACTAAACGCTAAAATTGAATT
>ML792771.1:252993-282495 GCA_009831015.1 Picea engelmannii | reverse complement strand
TAAACGCTAAAATTGAATTTTTAGTTTTAAAAATTTGACAACTAGCCGACCTAATTACAAATTTCAAAACTGTCCTGCATCTACTATTAATTGACGAAGATCAGCAAGCTTTGTAACTGACGATTAGTCCTGATGATGAATCCTGATTCGGATTCGAAACGTCGATGACAAAAATGACACCAACTGTGGATTATCCGGCAACTAATCTCGATGCATTTCTTAATATTCATTGATATCTAACATTTCCTGTATCTTTCCAACATTAGCCTTAATACTTATACATGGTCCTTTAATAGACTATATATGGTCTAGTCATCCAGATATACTTCTAAAAATTGATGTATGAATTCCTTAAAATAAGCTATGACTACTCTTGAAAATATGGCTGGTGCATTCTTCAGTCCAAATGGAATGACTGTGTATTGGTAGGATCCCCATTCTGTAGAAAAAGTAGTCTTATACCTGTCTTCTGGATCTATTTTGATCTCATGGTAACCTGAGAATCCATCTGTAAATGAATATGATTCTTGACCTCCCACATTCTCTAAGACTTCATCTGTAAAATGGGTAGGGAAAGGGTCATGTAAGAAATCATCATTAAGTTTCCTCATATCTACACAAATCTTTATCCCCCCATGTTTCTTTTCTTGTACTACCATAGGACTTATCCATTCATATTCTTCTATTGGTTCTATGATACTATCTTCCAACATTCTGTCAATTTATGATTTCACTTTCTACTTATATATTGGGTTCATCTTGTAAGGTCTATGTCTGACAGGTCTTGCCTCAGGTTCAAGAGTTATTTTCATCTCTCCTAGCTCTCATGCTATGTCTTTCATCTCTGTAAAGGTCATTGGTAACATGTCATTGTATTCACGTAGTAACTCTGTTATTCTTTCTATTGTTTGTTCATCCCAATAGTCTCCAATACTTGCCATTTTATGATTGTCAGTTGTCCCAAAGTTGACTTTATTTACCTTGATTGGTGAAACAAATACCTCTGACTCCATATATGGACCTTCCACCTCTCTTTCTCCTTCAATTTATGTAATCTCAATGTTGCATGGGTCATCTTCAGCTGGTGCTTCTTCGTCAACATGATAGCATGAAAGTAGGTCCTTGAATGTATGTCTATTCTGTTGTTGATACTCTGTCATGAGTTCAAACTCTGATTCATCAATAAATATCACACCTCTTACCTGCTTCAATGTTGAATCAATTTTGGGGCTCTCATGTTCAAATGAAAAATTTACTACAAAATTATGTTGTAATGTTGTCCATTCTGTAGTACCTCTGTGCATCTCCTGTTCTACATACTAGTTCTCTGGGATTCCTTCCAATGTATAGATGAAGTGATGAGGCCATTCTTCTAGTGGTTTCATCCTCCATTGTTTCATGCACTTCTCCAAGTGTTTTGATGGTGTTATCTGCCCAACATACCTCTTCATTTTTTGGCTCCCCTCTTCTGTGTTGAATCTAATGCACAATAATTGTTTACATTGGTACCAGTCCTAAATTGTTTCTTTATGCACACCCCACCATCTTATAGGTGTGGCCTTGAGTGCAATATCTAGGGCTAAGAGTCTCTAATTTTCTAATACTTATTCTTCATATTTTGTCAGAAATTCCTCTAAGTCATTTACTCCATGAAAACTGAGAGGTTCTCTTATCCCTGTACCAACCCATCTCACTGCACGGTCTATTATTGCACACATTCTTATGGAAAATTTGTGTAATATCTGCTTCAAATTCTCCAAACCTGTATCTGAATCAAAAGCACATGATGTGATGCTTCTCCAGCTGAGTACCCCATCTTCAGTTGGGTTAGCATAATCTTCTTCTTGAGTGGTGGTTTTGTACAGCTGGTTTATTTCCTCCATATCTAAACAAGTGGGTTCTACAAACCTTTCTCCTTCTGAAGGATCTAATGGTGCAATGACTCTATATTCACCTGATTCAAATGTCATTTTCCTTGTCTTCAAGTTGATGATGGCCTAGTTATAAAATTCCCAATCTAATCCAAGTAATGTTGGATAAGGTGTTGTGACATCTACTATATGTATTACTTCAAAATTTTCCTTAGTGCACACTCCATCCAAGTCTATTGTCACACCTTTAATCCTTACAATTGGTAAAACTTTGTGTTTATTAGCTAATTTCAACTGGACAGGTGAATATCCTAGTGTGGGTTCTCCCATACACTTCCATCTCTTCCTAGGTAAAACATTGACTTCAGATCCTAAGTCCAGTATAATATCACCCATGTTTAAATCTCCAATGTTGGCATTCAATCCGAATTCTTTGCTTGTCCTTCTTCTTGAATGGAGATGATTCATTGTTTTCTGCTCTAATTTTCCCTTTTCCTTTGTGTTACATATTTCTATCATATTTTGAAAGATATTGACAGATGATGTGTCATTCAATAGTTTAACACAGGATTGCAGAATTTTTTTTTTTAGAAAAATAGGATCGCAGAGAAATAAAATAAAACAAATGCAAAAATAAAACACAGAATATACACAATACAATAGAGACACAAATATATGTGGTTCACTCAGTGTGGGATACATCCACCAAAGAAATTTCCAGGTCCTTCCTTTATTATTATCCAGTAAATGAAGGGATACAACCTACAACACACCCACTATAACTTCCTCTTCTTTCTCTCGTATTTTCCTCTCTCATAATACAATATTCATAATGATCCATAGCCGCAACACATTTACCTCATAAAAGAGGGCTGCCTTCTAGGGAAAAAAAAAACCCTAACATAACTTCTATCGTCAGATCTGGGACCTTATAATAAACAGTCCAGATTTACAATGAAATTAAAATATACATTTACAAGGCAATTTTTCGTTCGGGCACCCACCTTCCCCTAGACCCCACAGGGGGGGTAACCCCCCCTTCACTCCCCCATGTGGAGGAGTGTACATTCTTCCGGGGTGTAAATTCTTCATGGGGTATAAACATGATTGAAAACAAAGACCTCTGAATTGGGAAGATAATCAGGCTCCACAACCAACAATCTCCCACTTGGAGACTAATGTCAACAACTCCACCACTATTGTATACGCTGGAATATGATCCTTCTTGGACCTGGAAAATTTTTAATCTTCATATTCATGCTTGAATACCAACTGAAACTGAGCAATAACTCATTTTCTCCTTCGTTACTCCCTTTGTTAACATGTCTGCAGGGTTTTGGCTAGTGTGTATCTCTTCCAACTTCAAATGTCTATCTTCCAAGACGAATCGTATGAAATGGTACCTGATCTATATATGCCTAGTATTCTAATGGAAGGTTGATTTATTTTCAAGATGAATGGCACTCTCACCGTCACAATATACCCTACTACTCTCTTACGTATTTCCCAATTCCTCCATGAACCTCTGTAACCAAATCATCTCTTTACTAGCATCTATAAAAACAACATACTCTGCCTATGTTTTTGAAAGTGAAACAACCTTTTGTAGTTTTGAAATCCAACTTACTGTTGTTCCACCTATAGTAAAAATTTTCACTGTGGTGCTCCTCCTACTATCTTTATCTATTGACATATCTGAATCAACATATCCATGTAGAATAGTGTTTGAACCTCCAAAACATAATGCATGAGTAGAAGTACCTCTCAAATACCTGAGAATCCACTTTACTGCCTCCCAAAGTTCTTTACCTGGATTGTTCATATACCTGCTCACAACTCCCACTGCATGTGCAATATCAGGTCTTCTGCAAACCATCACATACATCAAGCTGCAAATTGTTGATGAATAAGGGACCCTGGACATGTATTCTATATCCTCTTGTGTCTTGGGACTTAGCTATTTTGAAATGGTTGGCCAAAGGTGTACTAATTGGTTTTTCATTCTGCATTCTAAACCTCTCCAGCACCTTCTATATGTACTCACCCTGAGACAATGTCAAATTGCGATTTTGCATGTCTCGTGTTATTCTCATACCAAGGATTTTCTTTGCAGCACCCAAATCCTTCATTGCAAATGAATTATCTAATTTCCATTTTAGACCCTGCAACGAGCATGTCATCTACATACAGTAGAAAGATAATATAGCTTCCATTTTCTATCCTTTTAAAATAAACACAATTATCAGAATGACATCTACTATAACCTTGTTCTACCATAAACCTGCCCAAATTCAAATACCACTGCCTTGGAGATTGATTTAGGCCATACATGCTCTTCTTCAACCTGCATACACAATTCTCCTTTCCTTTGACCTCATACCCCTGTGGTTGTTGCATATAAATCTCTCCCTCCAAATCCCCATGGAGAAAAATTGTTTTTACATCTAACTGTTCAAGATGAAAATATTCTACTTCCACAAGACTTAAAATAGTCCTAATTGAAGTCATTTTAACAACATGAGAAAATATTTCATCAAAATCTATACCTTTCTTTTGTGAAAACCCCTTTACAACAAGTCTATCCTTGTACTTATTTTTGCCTCCATCTTCTTCCTTCAACTTGTAAACCCATTTATTATGCAATGCTCTTTTTTTCTGTAGGAAACTGAACCAAATCCCAAGTCTGGTTATTTACCAGGGAATCCATTTCCTCTTGCATTCCTTGCTCTCACTTCTTTTTAGTGTCTACTTTCATTGCCTCTTCATAACATTCTGGTTCACCAGAATCAATCAACAATAGATAATACAATGAAGGAGAGTATTGTTTAGGGGTCTATTTAACCTTGTAGATCTTATAACAACACTTGTAGGAGTTTGAGGTACATTTTTCTCATGTTGTTGTACATTTTTATTCTTTGGTACCTTTGTAATTTATTTTTCAGTAATCTCATCAAGCACTGTGTATTCTAGTTTTTCTTTTTCTTGTATCTTTCCCTACAACTAATCTTTGTATATGGCCTTCTCATTGAATATTACATCTCTACTCCTAATGATTTTGTGATTTTCATAATCCCATAAGCGATAACCAAAATCATTAACACCGTATCCAATAAAGGTACACTTCTTGGATTTTTCCTCAAGCTTTGTTCTATTATATTTATCAATATGGACAAATGCTTCACAACCGAAAGTCTTCAAAAATGAATTGTTTACCTTTTTACCTATCCATGCCTCCTCTGGAATTCTACCATCCAAAGAGCTTGAAGGTTATTTGTTTATTAAGTAAACAACAATATCTACAACATATTCCCAAAACTGTAAGGGAAAACCAACATGCAATCTCATACTCCTTGCACGCTCCATGATTGTCCTATTCACCCTTTCTGACACACCATTTTCTTGTGGTGTTCTTGGAACTGTCTTCTCTCTACGAATCCCATAGTATGAACAATAATCATCAAAATCTTTGTTGCAATATTCACCTCCATTTTCTAATATGAGACACTTCAACCTTTTTCATGTCTCATTCTCAACCAAAGCTTTCCATTTCTTAAAAGTATAAAAAAACATCAGATTTTTGTCGAATGCAATAAACCCAAGTTTTTCTAGTTGCATCATCAATAAAAGTAACATAATAATGAGAGCTACCAAGAGATGATACCTGAGTTGGTCCTCACACATCTGTATGCACAAGCTCTATCCTTTCACTCTTCTTCTCTTTTATGACTCTAAGAAATCTTACTCTCTTTTGTTTTCCATAAACACAATGCTCACAAAAATCCAAATCAATTTGTTTAAGATCTGGCAACAAATTTATTTTTTGAAGCATCTACATCCCATTCTCACTCATGTGTCCAATCCTATGATTCCATAGTGATGTAACTACTCATGTAGAAGTTAAAGAGATAGAAGAGTCAGTATTACCAGTACATAAATATAATGTACCTACCTTCTCTCCTTTTGTTATCACCAATGATCCTTTGATGACCTTCCACACCTTATCTGTAAATATGGATATAGAACCTTCACTTTCCAACTACCCTGTTGAAATTATATTTTTCCTTAGATATGGAACATGTCTTACATCTTTAAACAACCATTGGTTTCCATTGCTTTTCTTTATTTTTACCTTTCTCATTCCAACAATTTTGCATAGTGCATCATCACCCAAATGAACCTGTCCAAAATCACTTTGAACTTAATCTAGAAAATGTTTCCTATGGGGTGTGACATGAAATAAATCCCATGATTCTACTACCCAAGACTCAGAAATATTATCTAAAAAAATAATCAATGCATCTTGTAACACATTACCTGTTACATTTGCTTCCCAATTGTTTTCTTATTGTCCATCTCTTTGTTTCTTTGGAGCTCTGTAGTCTTTCTTCGGATGTCCTTTCTTCCAACATTTCCATCACTCTAACTTTCCAAGCCTAGATTTGGATTTTCCCTTCCTCTAATTCTCATGGTTCCCTGAGCCCTTTCCTCTATCCTTTTGTATTCCCCTATTCTCCATGTTTAATGCATTACCCGATGTCTCACCTGTGCTTTTTCGTCACATTTCTTCACTAGGGATAACACCAACAACATCATCAAATTTTAAAGTGTTTGAACCAGATACAGAGTTACTTACATCCATGTCCAAGCCATTCCATCTTTCTGGCAATGAGGACAATATTTGAAGATCCTTGACCTCATCATCAAAGTCCAATTTTACAGAACTTAGTTGATTAGTAACCGTATTAAATTCATTTAAATGATCTGCAACATACCCACCTTCTAACGTATTCATATTAAATAATCTCTTCATTAGAAATACATTATTGGACGCCGAGGTTTTTTCATATAGTTTAGCCAATGCGCCCATCATCTCCTTCGTTGTCTTTTATTCTAAAATGTTGAAAGCGATCGATGATTTCAAGATCAGTCGTATTGTTCCTAGTGCCTTTTTGTCAAGAACCTCCCATTCTTCGTCCTTCATGGTTGTTGACTTATTTTCTATTCCACCCAATGGTAGGAATATATCCTTATGATATAAATAATCTTCCATCTATATCTTCCATAACTAGTAGTTTTGGCCATTAAATTTATCAACCCTAAAATTTCCATCTTCAACCATTGCTCCCACTCAAACCAAGAACCCTCTTTTCTTGCAAGTTACCTTTCTCTCTGATACCAGTTCTTATAAAAATAGGATCGTGGAGAAATAAAATAAATCAAATGCGGAAATAAAACACAGAATATACACAATACAATAGAGACACATATATATGTGATTCACCCAGTGTGGGCTACATCCACGTCCTTCCTTTATTATTATCCAACATATGAAGGGATACAAGCTACAACAAACATGTTGTAACTTCATCTTCTTTCTCTCACAGTCTCCTCTCTCATAATACAATATTTGCAATGATCCATAGCCGCAATACATTTCCCTCATAAAAGAGGGTTTCCTTCTAGGGAAAAAAACCCTAACATAACTTCTATTGTCAGATCTGTAACCTTATAATGAATGGTCTAGATTTACAATGAAATTACAATACACATTTACAAGGCAATTTTTCCTTCGAGGGCTTTGCCCTGCCAGCTTGCCCCCTGACCCCGCAGGGGGGTAACCCCCCCCTGCACTCCCGCATGTGGAGGAGTGTACATTCTTCCGAGGTGTAAATTTTTCATGGGGTATAAACACGGTTGAAAAAAAATACCTATGAATTAGGAAGATAATCAAGATCCACAACCAACAATTTTAATGTTACTTACTTTCTCTAAAGGTTGTGTTGCACTAGTGTGATCCATTGAGGAAGGTGTCTTGTACATCGAAGAGTTTTGATTTTTCTGCACCGCTGATGTAGACGCAAAATTTTTCTTAAGAAACTCATGTCTTGCCTCCTTGAATGTTTTTGTTTCTTTCTCCGTATCAAAATGCTTATGTGGTCTGGTATTCTTATTCACCCATTGGTGTTGCATTGGATCTTGTCTTACTACGTTGGCTCCTGTCTTAGATCTTCCTCATGTGACTATGTTGATGTTTCTTCCATCATCCTTGGATTTTGTAGAGATCCACTAAACATTCAGGTTGTTCTGGTTCCTTTTTTCCTTGTATCTTTCCCAAAAGTGTTGGACATTCCTTTGTATCATGGTCTATTGCGCAACAGTACATACATGTCTCAGGTGGAAGTGGACACTCCCTTGCATAATTCCATGGTTGTTGGTAGTTGTGGCACACTACTGGGCCTCTGCCTCATCAAAATCCTCCTCTACCGCGTCCTCCACCTCTGTATCTAGCTTGATCTCCTCACGGTGCATTGTATTGAGGTACCCGATTGTACTACACGGGGTTATATTGTGGTTGTGCATTGTTATATGGTGGTTGCGGAGTGTTATAGTGTTTCTGTGCATTGTTATATGGTGGTGGTATTAGGTTAAATTGAGATGTATCTTGTCCTGTCATCATTTCTACTTGCACCCTATAAGTATATGAAGTTATTTCTCTCATCAGTTCCATCGTCCTACAATCTTTATCATCATGACCTACTAACTTGCATAAATTACATTATGAACTTTTGGGTACTGTGTGATACTTTTGCATCATTGTAAAATGATATGGATCATTTCCATGTGTTGTATAGATCTCGCACCATGGTCTTACTTTTGGAAAATGGTTTGGTACTCCTGTTGCCATGTACTACACGAAAGTTGGACATTCATTCATATGGTGTCCTTATGTCCTTCATGTGGTACACCAAACAACTTATATTTTCTCTTTTCCCTTATTCCGGTTAAGATGAAAGGATAGGTTCTTCAGATCCTCCTTCATCTTTTCTATTGCTTGATCTATCTTTTGATACTAGTTCTCTTCCAGTTGTAAGGTTTCTTGTAGAACCTATTCCTGAGTTTGGAACTTTTGTTGTCTTAATGGGTATTTCAAATGTGGTAACAATGAGTTCACAAATAAGTGCCAATGTTGCATGTCAATCATTACATACTTCAACTTACCTTTGAGACGCTTAAACCTCTGATCAATCTCCCAAACAAACTCACTTGGTTTTTCCCTGATTTCAATCATTTCATTCATGTACTATTCTTCTAAGCTAGGATTATGAAAGTCATTTATCAGTAGTTTTTTCACATCTGCAATAGTCCATGTTACTCCTAGTGGGTTGTTTATAGCTAGGCTCATGTACCAATCCAATGTATGGTATCTTAGTGTGATATCTAACTGCGCAAGTTTTGTATCCTCATTTGTGATCTTCTTTACTTCCTAGATCTTCTCATAGATGAATAAGTGTTTTTCATAGTGCTCTA
Organism: Picea engelmannii; assembly: GCA_009831015.1. Classification (NCBI taxonomy): domain Eukaryota; kingdom Viridiplantae; phylum Streptophyta; class Pinopsida; order Pinales; family Pinaceae; genus Picea; species Picea engelmannii. The sequence goes on along the minus strand of ML792771.1, from coordinate 273,316 downwards.
ATGCTTCTCCCCGAAATTCTGGTAACCTGATCGTGGGATCGTATCCTGCCATTTTGAACTGTGTTGAACTACTACCTCTGTGCGCTATATATTTTTTACTGTTACTTCTTGAACTGGCTCCTCCAGTTGCTTCTCCTTGTTTAGATGTGTTTCATGTTGTCTTTCTTCCACTAAAAATTGCTTGTCTAAATGGTGGTGTTCTTTCTAGTGTACTAGTCGCACATGGGGTTATAGGTTCCACAGTGACACTGACCTGGATTGGATTTATTCCTTCTGCTCCTGCCCTCGGACCTCCTTTTTTCCTTTCATATGTTGTTTGCAAGATTTCCTCAATCTGCTTTAGAGCCCATAGATCCTCTACCTCTTCTTCATCACTTGTCAATCCCTCTCTATCAGCTATGGCTCTCTTCTTATTGTTCATCTTATATTGGTAGGGTACTCCAACACGTGTCTTACCAGTTGTTTCCATTTTCTTCTTTATTTGATCTTCCTCCATCATGATTGGGTCCATGGCCTCCTTCTTTCCCTTATCCATTTCTTCCTCCCTTTCTCCACATCTTGTCATTGCTTCCCCCCTTCCCCCATGCATGAAAGGAAGTTTAGTTGTTTGATTCCATGGTCATCACACCGTTCTTATACAATAAAATATTGATTGAAGTATACAATGATCTGATATACCTACCTCTAGGTCCTTTTAGAAACTCCTTCTCTATTTCATTTCAAGACTTTGCCATATCTACTACAAATTCAATGATAAAACCTACAACAATATCGTCTAACCAGAAATCTATTGCACGTGTAAATTTGTTGTTAACTTTTTATAACTCCACAATATCCATAGGATTCCACTCCAGCTATTAGATTCGATTTGTTGGGTGGTTGTATTTTAATCTCAATAGAAACTCCTGCAAAAAATATGGGAAATCACAGAAAAATACATCATGCAAGTCATTAAACACGTATTTGTCCAGATATTTGTGCGGTGTTAACTTAGGGTTTTTGTTACCCTTCTACGCAAACTCAAGTTCCTTTGTTTCCAAGCATCTTTCAATCTTTTCCTTCGTTGGATTCCATGGTATGAACATTCCTTTTTATACCTTCATTCTCCGTATGCTTCTTCTACACATCTCGTTCACTCAATCCTATGCAGTTCGAGCCGGAAACAAAACCAGTTGTTGGTTACTTCTTTCACTTATACTTCTTGGGTTAACCCAGGTTCAGATCTGAGCAGGTTTCCAACAAAACCCTCTAAAACTCTCGACCCTCTTAGTAAACACACAGAGTGCACTACGCAGTCTCACCCGAGATAGTTCTATGGGTGAATGCAATGCTAAAGTTATTGTAGTCTATGAATGAGTGGGGATATGGGATTGTATTGTTTCCTCTTCATGCATTGATCTGATTATTCATTCTATCATTCGTAGGATTCATTCATCTTTTAATCCATGCATGCATTCTAATGTATTTATTTTAACCATTCATTCATAAACTAACTACTGAAATAAGGTAAGCATACAAGAATCATCACATTGGACACAATTTTTACCATGGTTCACCCCCTCCTATGATACGTCCACAAATATTTGGTGTCTCTGCTCTTTTATTTAGTTTTCTGCAAAATATGTTGTTATGTGCACTACATCTCCCATCATACAATCATAAAAAGGTTCAATAACCTCTATGAGGCGGACTAGATCACACCAGGATCCTTAGCCTATGATATAACACTCAAAATATTGCCTAATTGACACTTCTATAGCTCAACTTATTTTACAACAATGGCTTAACTACAATCATTGAACAATCAAATTGAACATAACTACAATATTTGAACTGAACTAGTATTCGAGTAGAACCCCAACCTATACCTCCTAGGTTCTTATCTATACTACTTTACAAGATTATAGTCGTTACAATATCTACCAAAACCATAACCCTAGCATGGTTAGGTTTTCCTGCATGCGTGTCTTGCATGTTGCTTTTCCTCACACGTGTTTCTTTTTCTAACAGTTGTTCTTCTCCAAAATTAGGCCTTTCCCTCCAAAATTGGGTCTTTCCTCAAAATAGGCCTGCACCCAACACTGATCAAGGATGCGAATTATTTCATCATAAATTCAAAGAAAGGTAAATTCAAGATCACTCTGGTAAGTGCTAACCAAGACAAGAAATTGATTAGTTCTAGTAGGAAGTTTGTATTTCTTTTCTTAAGAGAAAATCAACCAGGTGATGAATTGTTAAAGCTAAAGGAATCTCTAGAGGGATATATTAAAGAGCATAAACATCATTTTGAGGAGTTGTTGTAGGTATATGAAGAAGTGTTTCAATAACCAAAAGTGTTACCACCTTAGAAGGAAGTGGAGCATAAGATATGGTTTTTTCTTGAATCCTCATTTCCAAATATTTGGTTGTATAGATAGTTTATTCTAGAAGAAAATAAAGTGAAGAAATAATTATAGTAGCCTCTATAGCGGGGACTAATTTTACCAAGAACCTCACCTTGTGGGTCAACTATAATCATAGTAGCCAAGAAGGATGGGACTTGGTGAATGTGCATCGACTACAAAGCTTTGGAGTACAAGATCACCCTCAAGAAATGGTACCCTTTGTCAAGGATCAATGATTTCTTAGATCATTTACAACATGCCAAGTACTTCACCAAGTTGGATCTCAAATAGGGATACCACCATGTATGAGATAAAGAAGAAGACACCTATAAGATCACCTTCAAGATAAAGAAAGGTCTATATAAATGGTCGGTAATGCATTTTGATTTATGTAATGCACCAACTCAATTTATGTGTTTATTGAATGATGTATTACGTCCATTTCTAGATTCATTTGTGATAGTGTACTTAGAACATATATTGGTTTATAGCTCTACCTAGGAAGAGCATATCTCACATCTCATGCAGATGTTAGAGACTCTAAAAAATAATTAGTTTTTTTTCCAACCTTAATAAATGTGAGTTTTCTCAGCAATCATTGGTATATTTAGGGTATGTGATTGGTGGAGGGGAACTTTAGATAGATTCTATGAATATGGAGGCCATCCTAAAGTGGCCAATTCCTACTAATTTCACTGAAGTTAGGATATTTTTTATGTAGTGCAGTACCTATGAAAGTTTATATCATCATTTTCAACTATAGTTACCCCATTTCATGCCATAGAAATCGATGGTAAGAGTTTCTAGCGGGGAAAGAATCAACATAAAGATTTCGATGAGCTAAAATGGAAGATCAATAAAGTACCAATCCTTGCATTTCCTAATTCACAGAAGCCTTTCAAAGTGGGGATGGATGTAAGTGGATATGTTATGGGAGTGGTCTTGATGCAAGGAGGTAAGTTGGTATGTTATCATTCTAAAATGTTTCATGGTGGATTCCTGAAATACCTTGTGTATGATAAGAAACTCTATGCCCCGGTTCAAGAAATTAAGAAGTGGAAGCACTATATGATGGGAAAGGAAACCATTATCCACATTGATCACCAACCACTACAGTATTTTCCATCCTAGAGTAACCTTTATCAAACCAGACACTACAATTGGATGGGGGTTTTGTAGGAATTTCATCTAGTTGTCAAATATAAGAAGGGAAGCATTAATAATTTGTTAGACATTCTTTCAATGCCACCCACATCAAATAATATAGCTCTGGGAACTCTTATGCACATGAATCCTTTTACCCATGATGTATACAAAAAGGAATACACAAAATATTAGGACTTTAAAGAGGTGTTTCAATAGCTATAGGGCCAAATTCATGTATAAGAAGGTGATAGTAAAGTTGACTATCATCTCACGAATGGGTCTCTTTGTAAGATAGATAATCTATGTGCTCTTAAAGGAGAAATGTTGAAAATTATCAAAGAGTCTCACACCACTAAGGTTGTAGGACGTTTTGGTGTTGGGAAGATAGTTTCCAACTTATAGAGGTATGTGCATTGGCCCAGAAAACAAGAAGAGGTAGCTCGGATTCGTAGAGGACTCATAATTTGTTGTACTAGCAAACCTAGTAACAAAAATCAAGGTTTATGCCATCCCTTTCCTATACCCACTAGACCCTAGGATAACATCTTCATGGATTTTGTGGGAGGTTTTCCAACAACTAGGAAGGGACATGGGTGGTTTTTGGCAGTTAACAGGATCAACAAGATATGCAATCTTATGCCTTGTAAGAAGACCATCAAAGGACAAGAAGAGAAAACATGTTCTTTGAAAATGTCTTGGGTGGAAATTTGGGGATACCATGGAGCATCATCTCAAATATCAATATTGTATTTCTTAGTGCCTTTTGGATAACACTTTAGGAGAATATGAACACCAATTTCAAGAAATATACATCTTTCTATCCACAAACATATGGGCAAACTAAAGTAGTCAATGGGACATTGATTCATCTTTTGAGGGGTTACAATCAGAAGTATCCAAATACCTGGGATGAAAATTTCATTTATGTTCAACACTCTTATAACATAGTGGTCCACACTTCTACTGGTAAGTCCCCTTTTAAAACTTGTTTTGGGTATTTTACACCATTTCCCTTAGATGTTGTATATGGACAACAAGGAGGAGTGATGGACGACATCATAGTAGATGCAATGAAAGAAAAAAAATGTTGAAAATATTAGGTAGATCCATTTTCAAGTACAAGATATATTGAAGAAGTCATAGGAAAATTCCAAGGCCCAACATGATCAACACATAATTGAGAAAACACTCAAGCTGGGAGGTAGAGTATGGTTGCATATGAACAAAGAAAGTCTACAAGGTCCTAGTAAGAAGATCAAGGCTCTACAATATGGTCCTTTTGAAGTATGGGAGATGGTGGATGATAATTCCTACAAGCTTATTCTACCCTCATATATGTGCATTTACTCAACAGTGAATGTGGAAAATACAAAAATCTATGAGCCTTCCATTTTGGGTTAGGAAACTAAGGAGTAGTTCCTACCTACCATAGAGAACTTAGCACTAGAATCTCGAGTAGAGTTGGTAGAAGAGTCAATTTTGCAGAAAATTTATGAAACTACTAGACATGGGAAACATGAACTCTAGTAGACAGGGTTGAAAGAGAAACTTCCAAGAAAATCCAAATGGTACTCTAGTGAGAAGGTAGAGGAAAATTTTCCTCACCTCATTCAATAAAATATTTTGGGGACCAAAAGCCTCCCTAAATGGGGGGTATAATCTCAAATGGATTATTATATAATTTTCCACCTATCTTGGTACTTTTTGGGAGGAAATATTAGAAGAATTGGCTTGTAGGGCCCATTTTGGGGGCTGGTCCTAATTTGGTGACTTGGGGTCCAGAAACTTGGAAAGCCCATTTGAGGCATCAAACGACACATTTTGGGGTCAAAATTTTATAATATTAGCTCCTACCCCCTGGGCATTGTTCTACACAATGTAATCTTTTCAAAGATGCAAAAATCACCTTAATCAGAGCTCGTACATGGAAGTTATTCCTTAAGAAAGTTGACCTACCCTACTGACCACCATGGTACAAAGAGGATACAACGCCATCCCCCATCAGTCACACATGTGGGGCTAGTCACATGTGTACTTTCAAGAATATTCTAGAGGGTCCAAAACCCTAACACTAATTGAGGGTTGGGGCATGAGAAAACCCCAACCCTAACCCTAGATGGGTATCAAGCTATATTAAATACTAAGCCACTAGGAAAAGAATGTGCTCCATTATTTTGGTATTGTTATTGTTCCATAGTTAAGAATATCATCTAGGAATAGTATATTGAAGCATAACAAAAGAGGTATAAGATTTGTAGCAACCATTTAAGCCACAATGTCCATGGTTACTCCATAGTAAATGCCCCTTTCTTTCTACTTGCATTTAAATAAGAAAATATAGTAGAGCATAGGCCTCACCTTCTACATGGGTTTTCCCCATATCAGTTTCCTGTCCCATAATGTGTTCATTTGTGTAGATGGTGTGTTCATTTTCTTGTTTATTTCATTTTGGTTTCAGTTATTTCCATAATTTTGAGCACTGCGCTAGAAATATTAAATTTGGTATCAAAGGTAATAAACTACATAACAAAGTATTTCAAAATATTGTAAGATCTATTGCAATGAATTTTTCCAGTGGAATATCCATGGCAATTTACAGATCAACAATTTCCTGAATTTATGTTTTTTTTGTTCCATTATGAAGGGAGTGTGAGAGTATCGAAGGGTTGGGGAATGTTAATACCCATCTCTTTAGATTGAATTCTCACAAATACCTAGATAGATTCACATCCTTCACATTGATTATAGGATTGTCCATAAACTAAGGCTATTATCAAATGAGCTAGATGATATGGCATGTAGTCATAAACCCCACTTTTGTCCTTAACATTCTAGTGCCTAATCTAGTTTCTTTATTGGATAAATGGTCCACCTGGCTATTTCGACCCCTAAGCACTTATAAGAAGTTTATTGTTTTGAACCTCCTTGTTTCCTTTTGAATTCTAAGCACAATTCTTGCTAAGGTGTAGTCCTTTAGGTTTGAGGAGTGGAACATATGTCTAATGATGAGTCTTGAGTCTCATATAACCAAAAATATGTGGATCAAACTTGAGTTTAGAATCTGAAGGCCTTGATAAATTACCAACACTTCCACTTGATTATTAGTGGCCTCCCTTAGTCCCTACTCAAATAGTGTTTCATGTTTTCCTTGATGATAAAAAATGTTCCCACCACACCTACCACCCATGTATTTATTTTCAATGCCCCATCAAAGAATAGAATATACTTCTTCTGCTCCTAATTCCAAAGCTCAAATTCTTCCCCGTCCATTCTAATTTGCTAGGATGACTAATTCCTAGGCCTACGAATGATGCTCCTTAGTTGTAAATTTCATTACATCCAGAGAATATTGAGCGAATCCATTTCCTCTTGTTTGATCATTGTAGCATTGTGCCCTTTAACACCTTTCACCTAAATATCCTCTATCAAGAAGCCTCAAGCTTTGGCTACTATTAATATTGGAAGAGAAATATATTGGTTAAAAATGGCTTTGTTTCTTAATAGCCTTATTTATAACATAGAAACTAAGGTATTGCCAATCATGTGCTTTTAAAGATTGGCTTGTTCAAAAACCTTCTAGAATATATTTTGTGCTAGGTGGTAACAACTTATTTCCAATTTATTTCCATACATGGGCTAAGTAGTTGCATTCAAAAAAACAAATGATTTTGGGTCTCCTCCACCTTGCAACACAAAGCACATTTTGGCGGTCCATGTATTCTTCTTCTCTTTAGGTTTTTCAATGTTAGAAATTTTCCATGTGCCATGTGTTATCACTGAAATTTCGTCCACAAATGGTTACAGGAATCCAACATATCCAGACACCTATTAGTTCACCCACAACTTCAGAAATGCATGTTCGAGAGGCAAAAACTATGCAATTGGGTCAAAAAATTGAAGTGCCCAAATTCACCAAAGGAATCACGCACACATGCCCGAGATGCGCTACTTTATACAGGAAAACCCATGCACATGCTCAAGATGCGCTACTTTATATAGGAAAACCCATGCACATGCGCGACTGTTTACAGTAAAAGCCACACACTTCCATGAACGACGCATTTATGGTTCTTCTCGACCCCTCACCCACTTTTGGTTCAACTCCCAAGTCGATTTGACCCTCAAATCCGAGCTGAATCCAAGTGGGGGTGTGGTCAAATACCTAAGGGTGCCCTAAAGGTCCCTTTGTTCACACTAAGAACTGGTTGCATAATGCCTCAAAGTTATGCTATAAAAAGAGGCCATGGGTGCACTATATTTTCAAGGAATTCATTTGTAAGGTTATTTTGTTGCTATTCTCTTGGGGAATCCACTTTTCTCATCAAGAGCATACTAGAACCATTCCATTTGGGAAATCCACATCACCTTTTGAGTGGGTTAGCTTGATATTATTTTACCTTTTCTGTCAAGTTTTCAAGTTGTAAGAAGAGCTCAATATTGGGGGTACAAGAGCCCTCCCTTGGAGGAAGAAGGGACCCAAAGCCCCCTTTATTTTCGGTGTTTTATTTTCACTAATACAATCCTTTCCATTTGTGACATGAGTCTTGTTTGTTTCTTGTTCTTATGTCCTTATGCACAATAGTTTAGTTGTCCTTTCATTTCCTTGTTTAATTCTTAGCTTAGTCTTTTAGGTTTATTTTTCTAACCCTTTCCTTTACTGTTGTCTTACTTAGCTAACCCAACTAAGCTTGTAAGCACCTATGTTTTTCTCATTTAGGTGACAAAAGAGGCGCAACACCATGGTCCAACAAAAATGTTCACCTTGGGAAATCCATCACCCCTCCAAATATGTTTCCATATCATTGAATGAGGATGTTGAGGAAGCTCCTTCACCTATGATTTGCATCCAAGTTTCATTGAAATTTCAACCGTAGGATTCCATACTTTAGGCTCCATTGCCTATCCTCTTTTCTATTCACCTTATGTAATATGCCACATAATTATCTCTCCTCTATTAAACTCTGATTAGTCACTTCCTCCTTTTCCATTTGTGACTGAATACAACTAAGTTGTCGATGGATGTCCAAAATTTCTTACATTGGGGGAAGGTATGAGATTTTATCCCATTCTTTTAAGTTATTCTTGACTAGCCATAATTTTTTCTCCCAATCAGAAGAGGGGGACCCCAGAACTAGAATGCACCAACCCTCTAAAATTATCTCAAGTGATTTTGTATCATGTGACCAAAGAAAATTAAATTGAAGGGGATGGTCCCAAAATTCTAAGGATATTGAAAGGAAATCGATATGGGCCTATGATATGAAATTCATGGTAGAATAATGTGAGAGGGAATAACCTGGTTGTCAAGTAGGAAATCACAATGAATTAGAAAATGGTACAATATAGACACAATGTTTCTCATCCACAACCTCCTATTTGTCCAACTGTATTTTCCTTTTTTTGGATCTATATCTACAAGATCCCAATCATACATAATATCCTTCATGAGTTCCCTAAACTAGTCACTTATTATGCTTCCCCCCTCCTTTCCTTGAATGATAAAATTGTGTTAAAGTCTCCTCCTAATATATTTTCCTTAGCATATTATATGTCCTTCATTACATGTAGCTACCTCCAACACTCTTCTTTCTCTCTATAATGAACAAGTAAATAGACATTGAATACCTAGATTATTTTTTTGGAGGCACGAGGGCTAAGGCTTACTAACACCAAATGTTGAGAACAACAATAGTGCATTTTCTCAAAGACTGAATTATCCCAAAGAGTGCATACACCTCCTAAGGCTCCTCGTGCTCTAACCACTATCCCTTCACTTAATTTTCATTGCTTATGTCCTATATCTATCATTTTTTATTCTTCAAGTTTCATCTCATGGATAAGAACTACAACTAGTCTTTCAAGTCTGATTAAATCTCTCAGATATTTTTGTTTGAACCTACTACCCATTCCCCTATTGCTCTAGGAGTCTTTTTCATTATTTTATATTCGGGGAATTTGAGCTCAGGTGTGTGAGTCCCTCAGATGGTTTCTACATTCTCAACTCCTTATAGATAAGATTTAGACTCCACTTTCAAAGGAAATTTCAATAGATATCTAGAGCCCTAGTGATTTTTATTTGTTTCTATCACTTTGTGTTTTTCTTGAAGGGATATTCTTCCTTGTCTTTTTGGAAGTTTTTCTTCTTCAAGGTCTTCATTGTCCTCTCCTTGATGTTGAAGGGAATTTTTACAATTAAGAACTCCACTAGAATGAGTGGAAGGTTTATATGTTGTTGGATGTTGGACTTCATGCTCCTCTTCCTCTAGCTCGTTGGAATCCAATGCCTTGGGAGAGTCAATTTTGAGGCATAGGAAGAATGGATCGAACAAACTAAATAGGGGTAAGGAGAGGGGTGGCCAACGACTAAGAGGAAATGAGATCAATTAAAGGTTAAAAATATATTTGGATAGAGGCAACATGATTTTGACATATATGTGATAGAACAACATATTTATTTTCCAAAGGGATAGCATAACCTTTGTTTCTAAAGGAGGAAGAGGGGACAAAAGTAGAAGGAGGGGATAGTTTCTTTCTACTCAATTTTTTCTTGAATTGTTGTCATTAATCCTCTTTCTCGAAGGAGACTGAATCAAAGCAATGAGTTTTCAATGCTTAGTGAAATTTCCATACTCATGACAAGATTTTCACTTGAATAAAAGTTTTTCATAATCCAACTTCTACAAATGGGTTCAATTGTCCAATGATAAATTGATCACCTCTAGCAAAACTTTTTCTAGATATACCTCCATGTAAATTATCGCACATGCAAACATCTTAGATTTAGGCATAGACTTATTAATGAATTTTCCTCTTGTGTTTCTAATGGTTGACAGGGTGTCATCACTCCAACAATGAAGAAAAAGGTGCGGAAAACATACACAAACAAGCACCATGTTGGGAATATCAAATTTAGGATAAAAATTAGGCATCCACCAATTGAGGTTCATTCATCAAAGCCCCATGGATCACTTCAAAAGATGATTTCTATGTCTTCCTTCATTTCAAATAGGTGTTGGCACAGGGGTAGACCCAAGGTTCAACACTACAACAACGCACCAACAAAACCCTAACTATCGACCCTTTCGGCAACACCTACGAAGCAGATGAAGTATCACCCGAGGTAGAGGCAGGGGTGGTTGCAGGACTCAGATGTCTGCAACCTTAGATGGGACACAGATATGTGATTCTAACACTTAACAGATCACTCAACAGTTAACATTCATCTATATCCAGTCTCAATTACAACACAGTTAACCCTAATTACAGAGCATCACAATATTCAACTAGATCTAGCATCTAGCAGTGATTAGCACAATGAAACAGATTAGATCTAGCAGATTCAAGCACTAAGAATATGTATATCAGTCAGATCTAACATCCATCCATATTATTAAGCACTAAGCATCAACAGATCATTCATCTATATTAAACCACTAAGCAAATAAACACATAAACACATCAATACATCGCACAAAGTAGAGCAACACATCATGTACGTGGTTCACCCCTAACCTGGGGCTACGTCCACCAACTCTTCACTTCTTTATTATCTTTGATCAAGATTCTTATAGGAACATAGCATCCAAGTTCTACTCCGTAGAAGATAGGAGATCTGCGCGCACTCCACCAGATCCTCCTTCTTCTCGCTAGGGTATAGCACCAAGCCTTCACATAGTCTCTTACAGTTACTTGCACTAGCCTTGCAAGTCTCACACAGTATGCACAAAGCACTTACAACTCTTGATCACATAGATCCAACTCTATCACTTAGCCATTCATACTCACTACATCGCCTTAGCATCTATGTATACATACAAAATAGGCCTAAGCATGGGTAAACCCATAGGCTGACATTCCCATACCCGTTACATAATCATGAATCCCAAAAAGGGGCCCTAAAAAGGGTCGAGATCCTGCAATATTCGCCTTTGACGGCCTATCGAAGTCCCAAAATTAGGTGACACATGACAAAGAATCCTCAAAACTTGGTCAAGGGCCAATAGGACCCCAACACTCACCTGTGACTCGTCCTGAGTCACTCTGATCGGACTAGTTCTGCTTCAAAAGCCTCGAGTTGCTTCGACTTGTTGTTGTGCCACGACCTCTTGTTCAACAAAATCTTGTATGACTACTTCATTGACAGGTTCCTCTAGGCATTGTTCAACTGCAGTGACGACTTTCTCCAGTTCCTCTCCTCGACCTTCGATCTCTACGAACAGTTGGTAAGCCTTATCCTGTACAGGTTGGAGCCCTGAGTCACTTCCATGATTTTTCTTTGGATAGTGTGGACCTGTTGCTGGGCAGTGCGTTGTACCTAGGATCGCTTCATTCTTTCCACGGCTAGTAGGGGCTTCAGCTATGCCTGTATTGTTTCTGCTTGATATTTTGCCTCTTGGACTTGCGACTCCAGTGCCTTCAGTTCTGGATTCTCAGTGAGTTTCTTATAGGTCTGGGCACTACGATCAGTGAGTTTCTTACATTCCATGGAAAAGGCCTTTATTCTCTCAACTGCACTTCAAGCAGTTGCTTCTCTTTGATCCCTCGCATCTTGCAGGGTGTTGGGCACTGTGCAGAGCTCTAAGTATGTTATTCATTGTTGTAGCTGTTGGATAGCTTCTGTGAGATTCTCTACTTGATCCCTGACTTGGTCTTTTGCTTGTAGCTCTAAGCCTGTCACAGAGTGGAGTGCTCTGTTGACTGCTTATTTCACTTCGAGTTGCTTTGCGAGCAACTATTCTTTCTCTTGTTGCATTTGTACTTTCTCTTCTTCAAAATTTGCCTGGAGAGAAACCTTCTCCTACTCTACAACTCTGCGTTGTTCTACGAGTATGCCTTGCACTTTCTTCAAGGCCTAGGTGTCTTGTTCTATTTCTTCTTAAGCATGACAAATGCAATCTTTGACCGCATCAGCTAGTCGGTGGAGTTGGGCTGGCTCATCTCCCAACTCTAGTTCTCCTAATGGCAGGAGCGTAGCGGAGACTGCGCGACTGGACTGAAGGTCATGTTGTACCCGTCGGAGTTCGACCTCAATTCTATCGTACATTTCCTCTTGCTTGGCTTCTTGTTTCTCCACGATTTTCAGTGAAGCATCGTTGAGAGTTGCGATGATGAAGTCAAAATCATCGACAGTAAGCACAATCTTCATCTTGGTCACAATGGCTTTCGATTTCTTCTAGGAAGAAGGTTTTGAGTGAGAAACCTTCCTCTTCTTCAGTGGATCAACCTCGTCTCTAGGCAGTGTTACTTCGGCTGGCTTTTGTTCATCTCCTTTTCCATTTAGTTCTTCTAATTCGTCATCACCCCTTCGATCAGGTGATATTGAAGTAGTATTTCCTGAGGCACTGCTTAAATATTGGACCTCTTCGGTCTCCTTCGTTCTGTTGCACCCGGCTAGATCATGTTCTTTATGTGTGGTCTCTGGGATATCAGGGTCAGACATCTGTGCAGGTTCTGCGGGAATAAGGAGGTTTGTGGACTAGTCCTTAGTGATCTCCTCCAGGACTTCTTCCACGAGTTTGTAGTACGACTGAAGATGCTCCTTATGTTCATCGACTCGTGTTGTTATGTAGATGAAGTGTCGATCTGCATAGAACTTCATCAGGGGTCGGAATCTCTATAGGGTGTTTTGGGTCATGCGAGGTTCAGCTTTGATGGCTCTCTTCAGCTGCAGGTAATAGGTGTGAAAAACAACGCTTGACTACCATTGTTTGTTCATATCACTCGAGTACCAGAGGGTAGTGAATTTCACAGTAAGCGGCTCGAATGGTTCAATATCTGGGAAGGTCACACCTTCCGGCATCTCCCAGGAGACAAAGGCGATGAGGATCAGGAGCCAGCTAAAGTGAAACTCGTAGCCCTAATCCTGTGCTTCGCGGCAGTCTAGTTCCAGTTGATTAACTAGGTGCTTCGCCCAATTCATCTGTAGGCCTTCCACGCACTTCCCTGTGAGGTCAACAACAAATCTTGTGACCTACGTAGATCTTTTCTTCCTTACTAACTTTCTGGCTATTAGTTGGTAGGCTAGGTGAACTGCGCCATTCTGTATGGAGGTTCCCTTTTCAACATCGTTGTATGTATCCTTGATATTTTGTGCTAGTGTACGATCTGTGGCTTTTCCTGTATAGAACTCCTGTGGGTCGGGTCCTTGCATACTTAATCTCGTGATCCTATGGATCAACGTCATATCGACTGTAATACGACGGTCTATCCATAAGTAACCACCATGGTAACATGAAAGTAGTATCTTGACACAGGTGTTCACTTTATGGCGCCTTCTTCATTGTCCACGGTTCATTGTCCACAGTTGGGGGATTATATTTGAGTTCTTCCCCTTCGTACTGGTCAGGTATTTATATGGGGTGAGCATGATATAGTTCTTGCGATCTCCAAGGTTGAAGTCACTGAACTTCAACACTGCGATCTTGTCCTACTGCGCTTGAACTGCATGTATCCCCTTATGGAGGTATGCAATAATCATGGAGTACTTGAAATATCTTGGCACACTATCTTGACTCACCGCATCGGCCAGAGGCAGGATGTAATCAGGCAATATGGATGGGATCAACTTTGCATTGTCTAGGTCATCTCTGTGTTTGGTTCTCTTTTCTGTCGATGGTCAGGATGATCCGGCTCCGCAAGCAGTCGACAGAGAGGCTTTCACTCCTCTCGTCGATGACTCTTGAATACTTTCAGACATTTCTCTTTCAGACATTACTCTTTCAGTCATTAGGTCAATGAGAACTTCTTTGACAATTTTCTCTGCAGTGCTAAGCTCGTCCGAAATGCACGCTCGTGGTTGATTATCTCAGGTTTGAAGAGTAACCACTCAATGCAATGGGATGAATGGTAATAGCGCGATGATCACTGTGTGAAATCAACTAGTCTACGAGATCAGATTCACAGTTAGAAAAAGTGTTCTCGTTGTGTGGCGCAACAGGATAAATAGATAACTTGGCAACGGATCTCTTGCAACGTGTGAGAAGCCTTCATTAACTCGGTTATGTTCATTATGGTGCAGTCTCAATGGTTTGGTGGTGAAATTTCTTATCATAAATGACTTTCTACCCATTTGGGTCATCGGTCTAACGGTTATACTATCTGGAACGGCTATATTGCATCACCATGGCGAAATTCCATGTGGCACAGTTCTAATATCCCGACGAAGTTCCAATTTTGCAAATTTTCCTTTTGCGAAGTTCCCTCTGGAACGTACTGTAACTTTTTTATCTTAGCTCTCTTCTTACTTAGTTTTCTAGCCTTCTTTCCAGTGAGCTTCGTCTTGGAATTCCTTTTTCCATTTTGATTATTGTCTTCTTTTGGCAGAGTAACTTTGCGCTGGTGAGATTCTTTCCTAGAAATCAGGGGTAATACTTCATCTGTATTTGGAATAGGTACTTCAGTCTTCTACGAATCTTCTATTGTTCTTCCTACTTCGACATCCAAGACTCTAGTCTTAAATAGATTTGTTTGGTCCTCCTGTTCTTCAATCAAGTGTGTGATCCTCCTAATCATGAAGTATTTTAACTCTTGCCACTTCTGCTCTAAGCTTTCTTCTTCTTTCCTGCTGGCCTGATCTCCTTCAATCCAAGGTTTTCCTAGTAACATAGCACATGGAGTGTTGTTATCTATAAATTTAACAACTTCAAATTCTTCCTCTGTCAAAGTTCCATTGGCACTCATAGATATATGCGTAAGTCTTCCACATGGGTTTATCATCTTTCCTCTGAATAATCCTATTCCTCCCAATGAAGGAATCATAGCATGCTTTCCTAGAATTTCCCAAGTTCTTTTTGTCATGATATTCACCTATGTTTCCTCATCCAGAGCATAGTCAATGTTGAAGTCTCCTATTCTTACTTCAATGCATTCCTTTTCTTTGAAGATATATGATAAGCTAATATGTCGGTGGTCGTTCGGTTTCTTTCATCTGTAGCAATAATTTTTCTGATTCTTTCTAGGGTTCTATCATAATCTCAGTTGCTTGACCCTTCTCATGGTCTTCTTGTTCCATATTCATCCTTTCAACCTTAGCAATCATTATAGGGCAGTCCAAAACTTCATGGTCCATAGCTTTGCAACAAATGCAACTAGGTCTTCTTCCAAGGCATTCCTTAGCCATATGTCTCGGTTTTCTACAACTGTAACAAAGGTTTAATCCTCTCTTTCTCTTAAATGATCCCCAACCTTTCCTATACTGCACACTAGGATCATGATAGCTAACTTGCAAAAATTTATTTCTAGGATCCTGCATCCATTTGTTAGTCCAAACATTCTCTCTATGCATAGGTATAACATATCTTTCACTATTCTTATCAGATATACTCATATCAAATCTTCTTTCATCTATCAGTGCCCTAGTTTTTAATCTAGGACAAATCTTATTAAACATACCTAGATCCATACTTTAGAAACAAAAAATTCACTAATCTTATCTTCAGCAAAGAACAAAGCTTCCAGATCTAAAACTTTTCATTATTCTCACCTTTATCAGAGAACAAAGTGTTCAGATCTTACCTCTTTTCTTCAGATCATACTTCTTTTCTTAGCACAGAGCTTCACAGATCGAGTAGAATATTGTGCACTAGAGTGACAAATCTACACACAGAGCTTTCACAATTTCAGGTCAAATCTTCACACAAAGCTTCTTTTTCCTCAGATCCCAGCAATCACAGTTTCAGGTCCCGACAATGGAACCATTTGTTGGCATAGGGATAGACCCAGGGTTCAATGCTACAACAACGCACCAACAAAACCCTAACTACCTGCCCTTTCAACAACACCTGCGAAGCAAATGAAGTCTCACCCAAGGTAGAGGCAGGGGTGGTTGCAAGACTCAAATGTATGCAACCTTAGTTGGGACACAGATCTGTGATTCTAACACTTAACAGAGAACTCAACAGTTAACATTCATCTATATCCAGTCTCAGTTACAACACAGTTAACCCTAATTACAGAGCATCACAGTATTCAACCAGATCTAGCATCTAGCAGCACTTAACACGATGAAACAGATTAGATCTAGTAGATTCAAGCACTAAGCATATGTTTATCAGTTAGATATAACATCCATCCATATTATTAAGCACTAAGAATCAATAGATCATTCATCTATATTAAACCACTAAGAAAATAAGCACATCAATACATCGCACAAAGCAGAGCGTCACAACATGTACGTGGTTCACCTCCACCTTGGGGCTACGTCCACCAAATCTCCTCTTCTTTATTATCTTTGGTCAAGATTCTTACAGGCAAATAACATCCAATTTCTACTCTGCATAAGACAAGATATCTGCACACACTCTGCCAGATCCTCCTTCTTCTCACTAGAGTATATCACCAATCCTTCACACAGTCTCTTACAGTCACTTGCACTAGCCTTGCAAGTCTCACATAGTATGAACAAAGCACTTAAAACTCTTGATCACAAAGATCCAACTCTAGAACTTAGCCATTCTTACTCACTACAACACGTTAGCATCTATTTATACATATAAAATAGGCCTAAGCATGGGTAAACCCATGGGCCAACATTCCCATACCTGTTACATAATCTTGAATCCCAAAAAGGAGCCCTAAAAGGGGTCGAGATCCTACGATCTCCGCTTCATCTTGCGCTCCGCCTTCGACAGCCTGTCAAAGTCCCAAAATCAGGTCACACATGACCAAGAATGCTCAAAACTTGGTCAAGGGCCAACAATAGGAATGCACAATACCCACAACCAAAAAAATAATAGGTGAGGGTTTATTAAATCATTTTTATTCAATTTTTTTACATCCACAAATCCATGGCTCTTGGGGTCGGCCAAAGACTATTTAATTTCCCAATGAAGCCACGCTTATCCAGGGCTATGGCTTTGAGATGTGATACCACTATGGGAAGTTTGATTGCTAGAATTTAATTAGCTTTGTTGACAAAATTTGAGGGCATATTCTTGGGAGGAAACTTGTTTAGAGAAACCACAAGCCCCTGAAAATACATGGAATCAACAAATAGGGGGGATTTCCCTCTCTCATATCCATGTCTAGGAGGGACTATCACATACCCAATACCCTTTGCACTCTATTAAGAATACATGATATGCCATACCACACCAAGTTCATGTTAATTTTATCCATGATACCACTCTATAATGTACCCGCTACCCTATGTCCACCTTGAGAATATGGGGTACTTATTAAAACCACCAATTTACATCAACCTCTTTCTCTAATACCATATTGTAATGTACCCAACCATATAATTGGGATGAAAACAACATTGTGTATCTTTGATACCAATTTTGTCACTGACTTGTTATTTATTAATTAATGCATGCAATCATGACAAGAAAGCTTATGCAAATTAACTTAAATCATTCATTAAATAATTGTGCCATGATTATAGTTGCATTCTTAAACATGTAAATATAATTGAAAAAATGGGAAACCAATTCAATTCATGCATAAACAACATTAATTCAACATATTCATAAATAAATCATAACACTTATCTTTATGGGAGTTATTCACCAATTGGTTGCAAATGAAGGATGTTCCACCCAACCATAGGCTCTTTGTTGCACTTAATATATCTACAAAAAGGCCACCCCTAAGCTAAGGCTATGAATCTATAGTGGTGAATCTACCTATGACTTTCTCTAGCTCTCTTCAGATATCCAAACTCCCAAAATTTACAATCTGTAAACTCTTACAGCTATCCCAATCAACCAACCTTGTTGCCCCATTATCCAGCACAATCCAAGGAATGGAATCCCCTTCTTTTCCATGCAGACCCTCAGGCTATCCCACTTCCCTCCAGGTCTCCATCACATGCTGGCAAGGAAATATCACTATTGGGGACTCTAGGGATTTTTAGTTGTAATTAATTTACTCAGTTTTAGTAATTTCCCTTGCACGTAGGTACGATTTCCATACAGTTTTCACAAAACCCATTTCCATAATTCTATTACAACATTCACATAGTAGCTTGATCTATGTGAGAAAAAAAAAACAATGGAACAATGGATATGAATCCCCTTTGAATTCCCAAAATCATGGGATATATTTGTGTGCTAATGATACACCACGTGTCTTCATAAAAGCTTGTGTATCTCTCTTAACCACTAATTCCAAGGTTGAAAAGACTTATGATAATTATAAATAAAGTATTAATAAATATAAGTTTTAAGGACTTAGGCTCACAAAAAAATAATATTGTCTTTATTTGGCCCTGTTTAGCCCCCTAAGCCCCCCTTTATTTCCCCTCTTATGGAGGCATAGCCCCCCATTTGTTTTTCCTTCTCTATCTACAACCTATGATGTATGATTTTATCATCATTAAATGTACAATTTACACATTACATCATTTGTAATTTATCCATTCACCATGTGCACATATTCATTGTTAATATAGGGAACAAAACTAGGGGAGTTACATTCCCTTCCCCTATATTTTGTACCATCCTCATTGCACATCATCACTACATAGAATAAATTTTACATCAAAATGTCAAAACAAATGTGGGTAGGCATCCTGCATTACATCCTCCAATTCTCATGTCACTCCTTTAGGGTTGTAGTGCATCCATCAAACCTTTACCTATCTTATGGCTATGTTCTCAAACATCATGACCTTCTTGTCCAGTGTACGTTGTTTATACCTAGAAGTATCATTGTAGTTCCACATACACTTACACAATATTCTCACATTTTTAGGGGGGTTACATTGTTTTCCCCATTGAAGTAACACCATCCTTGGTGTTCCTCTTTGTAGGTACTCAATTCATGTCTACATTCTTGAGTTATTCTTATATATATGGTTATTTCTATGCTTCACAAATATTCCATGACAAGCTTTTATCTCAGTGTTCATTCTAACAGACCCTTCTTGATTCCATCCATCATGCCACAAGAATCTTTTGCAACATATTTATTTTATTTTCCTCTTCCTTGCTGCACACACCCTTCTAGGATTAGGAATCCCCTTCTCTGCTAAATGGTCCCTTGGGAGATCCATCTTACCAAGGTTTTCACATTTAGGAACAACATTTGTACTACCAGGCATCCACTGGAAATATCTAATCAATAACTCGTGGCAATCATAAGGTTCTAGTGTCATCATAATTACCATCTTCCCGGGCTTTCCATCTTTTGGTAGTCATCATTTTCCCCAAATCTATTCTCCTCACAAATATTTCATGTATTCCATACATATATGACTACTCTGGCATGTAATTATTTCATTACAACATCACAACATCTCCTGAAATGATCTCAGAACTCATGAGTTAGTAGAAATTCCATCATTTCAACTATTAACATATTATTTTCACTGAGATATGACATAATCATGCATTCACACAATGCATTCAAATAATACATTCAAGCATATATACTAATATATATGTGTGCATCACCACAACTTTCACAATTACACAATTTATGCAAGCACATCTACTCAATCCATCCTTTCATTGACTCAATATTACCATATGTTTATGTCATGTATTCCACCATCATGAGTTGTAAGTTCTATACAACCACCTTCCTAATACTTTATAGACCATCTGGACACCTTCATCTTCATCCCAACACAACACCAGGTATATACCCTTTCTCTGCTAAACAGTCCCTCAAGCATACTAGAAGGAATTTCCTTTCTCTTCTCTACAATCCCTCAGGAAACCCTTCCCCTCTAAAGGTGCTCTCAATGTTGGAAAGAAGGTTACAGTCTAGGACACCAATACAAGTAGGGAAACCATTGGACACTTGTGTAGCGCTATATCCTTTCCATATCCAACAACATTATGGCC
>ML792771.1:219228-252893 GCA_009831015.1 Picea engelmannii | reverse complement strand
AGAGAACTTAGCACTAGAATCTCGAGTAGAGTTGGTAGAAGAGTCAATTTTGCAGAAAATTTATGAAACTACTAGACATGGGAAACATGAACTCTAGTAGACAGGGTTGAAAGAGAAACTTCCAAGAAAATCCAAATGGTACTCTAGTGAGAAGGTAGAGGAAAATTTTCCTCACCTCATTCAATAAAATATTTTGGGGACCAAAAGCCTCCCTAAATGGGGGGTATAATCTCAAATGGATTATTATATAATTTTCCACCTATCTTGGTACTTTTTGGGAGGAAATATTAGAAGAATTGGCTTGTAGGGCCCATTTTGGGGGCTGGTCCTAATTTGGTGACTTGGGGTCCAGAAACTTGGAAAGCCCATTTGAGGCATCAAACGACACATTTTGGGGTCAAAATTTTATAATATTAGCTCCTACCCCCTGGGCATTGTTCTACACAATGTAATCTTTTCAAAGATGCAAAAATCACCTTAATCAGAGCTCGTACATGGAAGTTATTCCTTAAGAAAGTTGACCTACCCTACTGACCACCATGGTACAAAGAGGATACAACGCCATCCCCCATCAGTCACACATGTGGGGCTAGTCACATGTGTACTTTCAAGAATATTCTAGAGGGTCCAAAACCCTAACACTAATTGAGGGTTGGGGCATGAGAAAACCCCAACCCTAACCCTAGATGGGTATCAAGCTATATTAAATACTAAGCCACTAGGAAAAGAATGTGCTCCATTATTTTGGTATTGTTATTGTTCCATAGTTAAGAATATCATCTAGGAATAGTATATTGAAGCATAACAAAAGAGGTATAAGATTTGTAGCAACCATTTAAGCCACAATGTCCATGGTTACTCCATAGTAAATGCCCCTTTCTTTCTACTTGCATTTAAATAAGAAAATATAGTAGAGCATAGGCCTCACCTTCTACATGGGTTTTCCCCATATCAGTTTCCTGTCCCATAATGTGTTCATTTGTGTAGATGGTGTGTTCATTTTCTTGTTTATTTCATTTTGGTTTCAGTTATTTCCATAATTTTGAGCACTGCGCTAGAAATATTAAATTTGGTATCAAAGGTAATAAACTACATAACAAAGTATTTCAAAATATTGTAAGATCTATTGCAATGAATTTTTCCAGTGGAATATCCATGGCAATTTACAGATCAACAATTTCCTGAATTTATGTTTTTTTTGTTCCATTATGAAGGGAGTGTGAGAGTATCGAAGGGTTGGGGAATGTTAATACCCATCTCTTTAGATTGAATTCTCACAAATACCTAGATAGATTCACATCCTTCACATTGATTATAGGATTGTCCATAAACTAAGGCTATTATCAAATGAGCTAGATGATATGGCATGTAGTCATAAACCCCACTTTTGTCCTTAACATTCTAGTGCCTAATCTAGTTTCTTTATTGGATAAATGGTCCACCTGGCTATTTCGACCCCTAAGCACTTATAAGAAGTTTATTGTTTTGAACCTCCTTGTTTCCTTTTGAATTCTAAGCACAATTCTTGCTAAGGTGTAGTCCTTTAGGTTTGAGGAGTGGAACATATGTCTAATGATGAGTCTTGAGTCTCATATAACCAAAAATATGTGGATCAAACTTGAGTTTAGAATCTGAAGGCCTTGATAAATTACCAACACTTCCACTTGATTATTAGTGGCCTCCCTTAGTCCCTACTCAAATAGTGTTTCATGTTTTCCTTGATGATAAAAAATGTTCCCACCACACCTACCACCCATGTATTTATTTTCAATGCCCCATCAAAGAATAGAATATACTTCTTCTGCTCCTAATTCCAAAGCTCAAATTCTTCCCCGTCCATTCTAATTTGCTAGGATGACTAATTCCTAGGCCTACGAATGATGCTCCTTAGTTGTAAATTTCATTACATCCAGAGAATATTGAGCGAATCCATTTCCTCTTGTTTGATCATTGTAGCATTGTGCCCTTTAACACCTTTCACCTAAATATCCTCTATCAAGAAGCCTCAAGCTTTGGCTACTATTAATATTGGAAGAGAAATATATTGGTTAAAAATGGCTTTGTTTCTTAATAGCCTTATTTATAACATAGAAACTAAGGTATTGCCAATCATGTGCTTTTAAAGATTGGCTTGTTCAAAAACCTTCTAGAATATATTTTGTGCTAGGTGGTAACAACTTATTTCCAATTTATTTCCATACATGGGCTAAGTAGTTGCATTCAAAAAAACAAATGATTTTGGGTCTCCTCCACCTTGCAACACAAAGCACATTTTGGCGGTCCATGTATTCTTCTTCTCTTTAGGTTTTTCAATGTTAGAAATTTTCCATGTGCCATGTGTTATCACTGAAATTTCGTCCACAAATGGTTACAGGAATCCAACATATCCAGACACCTATTAGTTCACCCACAACTTCAGAAATGCATGTTCGAGAGGCAAAAACTATGCAATTGGGTCAAAAAATTGAAGTGCCCAAATTCACCAAAGGAATCACGCACACATGCCCGAGATGCGCTACTTTATACAGGAAAACCCATGCACATGCTCAAGATGCGCTACTTTATATAGGAAAACCCATGCACATGCGCGACTGTTTACAGTAAAAGCCACACACTTCCATGAACGACGCATTTATGGTTCTTCTCGACCCCTCACCCACTTTTGGTTCAACTCCCAAGTCGATTTGACCCTCAAATCCGAGCTGAATCCAAGTGGGGGTGTGGTCAAATACCTAAGGGTGCCCTAAAGGTCCCTTTGTTCACACTAAGAACTGGTTGCATAATGCCTCAAAGTTATGCTATAAAAAGAGGCCATGGGTGCACTATATTTTCAAGGAATTCATTTGTAAGGTTATTTTGTTGCTATTCTCTTGGGGAATCCACTTTTCTCATCAAGAGCATACTAGAACCATTCCATTTGGGAAATCCACATCACCTTTTGAGTGGGTTAGCTTGATATTATTTTACCTTTTCTGTCAAGTTTTCAAGTTGTAAGAAGAGCTCAATATTGGGGGTACAAGAGCCCTCCCTTGGAGGAAGAAGGGACCCAAAGCCCCCTTTATTTTCGGTGTTTTATTTTCACTAATACAATCCTTTCCATTTGTGACATGAGTCTTGTTTGTTTCTTGTTCTTATGTCCTTATGCACAATAGTTTAGTTGTCCTTTCATTTCCTTGTTTAATTCTTAGCTTAGTCTTTTAGGTTTATTTTTCTAACCCTTTCCTTTACTGTTGTCTTACTTAGCTAACCCAACTAAGCTTGTAAGCACCTATGTTTTTCTCATTTAGGTGACAAAAGAGGCGCAACACCATGGTCCAACAAAAATGTTCACCTTGGGAAATCCATCACCCCTCCAAATATGTTTCCATATCATTGAATGAGGATGTTGAGGAAGCTCCTTCACCTATGATTTGCATCCAAGTTTCATTGAAATTTCAACCGTAGGATTCCATACTTTAGGCTCCATTGCCTATCCTCTTTTCTATTCACCTTATGTAATATGCCACATAATTATCTCTCCTCTATTAAACTCTGATTAGTCACTTCCTCCTTTTCCATTTGTGACTGAATACAACTAAGTTGTCGATGGATGTCCAAAATTTCTTACATTGGGGGAAGGTATGAGATTTTATCCCATTCTTTTAAGTTATTCTTGACTAGCCATAATTTTTTCTCCCAATCAGAAGAGGGGGACCCCAGAACTAGAATGCACCAACCCTCTAAAATTATCTCAAGTGATTTTGTATCATGTGACCAAAGAAAATTAAATTGAAGGGGATGGTCCCAAAATTCTAAGGATATTGAAAGGAAATCGATATGGGCCTATGATATGAAATTCATGGTAGAATAATGTGAGAGGGAATAACCTGGTTGTCAAGTAGGAAATCACAATGAATTAGAAAATGGTACAATATAGACACAATGTTTCTCATCCACAACCTCCTATTTGTCCAACTGTATTTTCCTTTTTTTGGATCTATATCTACAAGATCCCAATCATACATAATATCCTTCATGAGTTCCCTAAACTAGTCACTTATTATGCTTCCCCCCTCCTTTCCTTGAATGATAAAATTGTGTTAAAGTCTCCTCCTAATATATTTTCCTTAGCATATTATATGTCCTTCATTACATGTAGCTACCTCCAACACTCTTCTTTCTCTCTATAATGAACAAGTAAATAGACATTGAATACCTAGATTATTTTTTTGGAGGCACGAGGGCTAAGGCTTACTAACACCAAATGTTGAGAACAACAATAGTGCATTTTCTCAAAGACTGAATTATCCCAAAGAGTGCATACACCTCCTAAGGCTCCTCGTGCTCTAACCACTATCCCTTCACTTAATTTTCATTGCTTATGTCCTATATCTATCATTTTTTATTCTTCAAGTTTCATCTCATGGATAAGAACTACAACTAGTCTTTCAAGTCTGATTAAATCTCTCAGATATTTTTGTTTGAACCTACTACCCATTCCCCTATTGCTCTAGGAGTCTTTTTCATTATTTTATATTCGGGGAATTTGAGCTCAGGTGTGTGAGTCCCTCAGATGGTTTCTACATTCTCAACTCCTTATAGATAAGATTTAGACTCCACTTTCAAAGGAAATTTCAATAGATATCTAGAGCCCTAGTGATTTTTATTTGTTTCTATCACTTTGTGTTTTTCTTGAAGGGATATTCTTCCTTGTCTTTTTGGAAGTTTTTCTTCTTCAAGGTCTTCATTGTCCTCTCCTTGATGTTGAAGGGAATTTTTACAATTAAGAACTCCACTAGAATGAGTGGAAGGTTTATATGTTGTTGGATGTTGGACTTCATGCTCCTCTTCCTCTAGCTCGTTGGAATCCAATGCCTTGGGAGAGTCAATTTTGAGGCATAGGAAGAATGGATCGAACAAACTAAATAGGGGTAAGGAGAGGGGTGGCCAACGACTAAGAGGAAATGAGATCAATTAAAGGTTAAAAATATATTTGGATAGAGGCAACATGATTTTGACATATATGTGATAGAACAACATATTTATTTTCCAAAGGGATAGCATAACCTTTGTTTCTAAAGGAGGAAGAGGGGACAAAAGTAGAAGGAGGGGATAGTTTCTTTCTACTCAATTTTTTCTTGAATTGTTGTCATTAATCCTCTTTCTCGAAGGAGACTGAATCAAAGCAATGAGTTTTCAATGCTTAGTGAAATTTCCATACTCATGACAAGATTTTCACTTGAATAAAAGTTTTTCATAATCCAACTTCTACAAATGGGTTCAATTGTCCAATGATAAATTGATCACCTCTAGCAAAACTTTTTCTAGATATACCTCCATGTAAATTATCGCACATGCAAACATCTTAGATTTAGGCATAGACTTATTAATGAATTTTCCTCTTGTGTTTCTAATGGTTGACAGGGTGTCATCACTCCAACAATGAAGAAAAAGGTGCGGAAAACATACACAAACAAGCACCATGTTGGGAATATCAAATTTAGGATAAAAATTAGGCATCCACCAATTGAGGTTCATTCATCAAAGCCCCATGGATCACTTCAAAAGATGATTTCTATGTCTTCCTTCATTTCAAATAGGTGTTGGCACAGGGGTAGACCCAAGGTTCAACACTACAACAACGCACCAACAAAACCCTAACTATCGACCCTTTCGGCAACACCTACGAAGCAGATGAAGTATCACCCGAGGTAGAGGCAGGGGTGGTTGCAGGACTCAGATGTCTGCAACCTTAGATGGGACACAGATATGTGATTCTAACACTTAACAGATCACTCAACAGTTAACATTCATCTATATCCAGTCTCAATTACAACACAGTTAACCCTAATTACAGAGCATCACAATATTCAACTAGATCTAGCATCTAGCAGTGATTAGCACAATGAAACAGATTAGATCTAGCAGATTCAAGCACTAAGAATATGTATATCAGTCAGATCTAACATCCATCCATATTATTAAGCACTAAGCATCAACAGATCATTCATCTATATTAAACCACTAAGCAAATAAACACATAAACACATCAATACATCGCACAAAGTAGAGCAACACATCATGTACGTGGTTCACCCCTAACCTGGGGCTACGTCCACCAACTCTTCACTTCTTTATTATCTTTGATCAAGATTCTTATAGGAACATAGCATCCAAGTTCTACTCCGTAGAAGATAGGAGATCTGCGCGCACTCCACCAGATCCTCCTTCTTCTCGCTAGGGTATAGCACCAAGCCTTCACATAGTCTCTTACAGTTACTTGCACTAGCCTTGCAAGTCTCACACAGTATGCACAAAGCACTTACAACTCTTGATCACATAGATCCAACTCTATCACTTAGCCATTCATACTCACTACATCGCCTTAGCATCTATGTATACATACAAAATAGGCCTAAGCATGGGTAAACCCATAGGCTGACATTCCCATACCCGTTACATAATCATGAATCCCAAAAAGGGGCCCTAAAAAGGGTCGAGATCCTGCAATATTCGCCTTTGACGGCCTATCGAAGTCCCAAAATTAGGTGACACATGACAAAGAATCCTCAAAACTTGGTCAAGGGCCAATAGGACCCCAACACTCACCTGTGACTCGTCCTGAGTCACTCTGATCGGACTAGTTCTGCTTCAAAAGCCTCGAGTTGCTTCGACTTGTTGTTGTGCCACGACCTCTTGTTCAACAAAATCTTGTATGACTACTTCATTGACAGGTTCCTCTAGGCATTGTTCAACTGCAGTGACGACTTTCTCCAGTTCCTCTCCTCGACCTTCGATCTCTACGAACAGTTGGTAAGCCTTATCCTGTACAGGTTGGAGCCCTGAGTCACTTCCATGATTTTTCTTTGGATAGTGTGGACCTGTTGCTGGGCAGTGCGTTGTACCTAGGATCGCTTCATTCTTTCCACGGCTAGTAGGGGCTTCAGCTATGCCTGTATTGTTTCTGCTTGATATTTTGCCTCTTGGACTTGCGACTCCAGTGCCTTCAGTTCTGGATTCTCAGTGAGTTTCTTATAGGTCTGGGCACTACGATCAGTGAGTTTCTTACATTCCATGGAAAAGGCCTTTATTCTCTCAACTGCACTTCAAGCAGTTGCTTCTCTTTGATCCCTCGCATCTTGCAGGGTGTTGGGCACTGTGCAGAGCTCTAAGTATGTTATTCATTGTTGTAGCTGTTGGATAGCTTCTGTGAGATTCTCTACTTGATCCCTGACTTGGTCTTTTGCTTGTAGCTCTAAGCCTGTCACAGAGTGGAGTGCTCTGTTGACTGCTTATTTCACTTCGAGTTGCTTTGCGAGCAACTATTCTTTCTCTTGTTGCATTTGTACTTTCTCTTCTTCAAAATTTGCCTGGAGAGAAACCTTCTCCTACTCTACAACTCTGCGTTGTTCTACGAGTATGCCTTGCACTTTCTTCAAGGCCTAGGTGTCTTGTTCTATTTCTTCTTAAGCATGACAAATGCAATCTTTGACCGCATCAGCTAGTCGGTGGAGTTGGGCTGGCTCATCTCCCAACTCTAGTTCTCCTAATGGCAGGAGCGTAGCGGAGACTGCGCGACTGGACTGAAGGTCATGTTGTACCCGTCGGAGTTCGACCTCAATTCTATCGTACATTTCCTCTTGCTTGGCTTCTTGTTTCTCCACGATTTTCAGTGAAGCATCGTTGAGAGTTGCGATGATGAAGTCAAAATCATCGACAGTAAGCACAATCTTCATCTTGGTCACAATGGCTTTCGATTTCTTCTAGGAAGAAGGTTTTGAGTGAGAAACCTTCCTCTTCTTCAGTGGATCAACCTCGTCTCTAGGCAGTGTTACTTCGGCTGGCTTTTGTTCATCTCCTTTTCCATTTAGTTCTTCTAATTCGTCATCACCCCTTCGATCAGGTGATATTGAAGTAGTATTTCCTGAGGCACTGCTTAAATATTGGACCTCTTCGGTCTCCTTCGTTCTGTTGCACCCGGCTAGATCATGTTCTTTATGTGTGGTCTCTGGGATATCAGGGTCAGACATCTGTGCAGGTTCTGCGGGAATAAGGAGGTTTGTGGACTAGTCCTTAGTGATCTCCTCCAGGACTTCTTCCACGAGTTTGTAGTACGACTGAAGATGCTCCTTATGTTCATCGACTCGTGTTGTTATGTAGATGAAGTGTCGATCTGCATAGAACTTCATCAGGGGTCGGAATCTCTATAGGGTGTTTTGGGTCATGCGAGGTTCAGCTTTGATGGCTCTCTTCAGCTGCAGGTAATAGGTGTGAAAAACAACGCTTGACTACCATTGTTTGTTCATATCACTCGAGTACCAGAGGGTAGTGAATTTCACAGTAAGCGGCTCGAATGGTTCAATATCTGGGAAGGTCACACCTTCCGGCATCTCCCAGGAGACAAAGGCGATGAGGATCAGGAGCCAGCTAAAGTGAAACTCGTAGCCCTAATCCTGTGCTTCGCGGCAGTCTAGTTCCAGTTGATTAACTAGGTGCTTCGCCCAATTCATCTGTAGGCCTTCCACGCACTTCCCTGTGAGGTCAACAACAAATCTTGTGACCTACGTAGATCTTTTCTTCCTTACTAACTTTCTGGCTATTAGTTGGTAGGCTAGGTGAACTGCGCCATTCTGTATGGAGGTTCCCTTTTCAACATCGTTGTATGTATCCTTGATATTTTGTGCTAGTGTACGATCTGTGGCTTTTCCTGTATAGAACTCCTGTGGGTCGGGTCCTTGCATACTTAATCTCGTGATCCTATGGATCAACGTCATATCGACTGTAATACGACGGTCTATCCATAAGTAACCACCATGGTAACATGAAAGTAGTATCTTGACACAGGTGTTCACTTTATGGCGCCTTCTTCATTGTCCACGGTTCATTGTCCACAGTTGGGGGATTATATTTGAGTTCTTCCCCTTCGTACTGGTCAGGTATTTATATGGGGTGAGCATGATATAGTTCTTGCGATCTCCAAGGTTGAAGTCACTGAACTTCAACACTGCGATCTTGTCCTACTGCGCTTGAACTGCATGTATCCCCTTATGGAGGTATGCAATAATCATGGAGTACTTGAAATATCTTGGCACACTATCTTGACTCACCGCATCGGCCAGAGGCAGGATGTAATCAGGCAATATGGATGGGATCAACTTTGCATTGTCTAGGTCATCTCTGTGTTTGGTTCTCTTTTCTGTCGATGGTCAGGATGATCCGGCTCCGCAAGCAGTCGACAGAGAGGCTTTCACTCCTCTCGTCGATGACTCTTGAATACTTTCAGACATTTCTCTTTCAGACATTACTCTTTCAGTCATTAGGTCAATGAGAACTTCTTTGACAATTTTCTCTGCAGTGCTAAGCTCGTCCGAAATGCACGCTCGTGGTTGATTATCTCAGGTTTGAAGAGTAACCACTCAATGCAATGGGATGAATGGTAATAGCGCGATGATCACTGTGTGAAATCAACTAGTCTACGAGATCAGATTCACAGTTAGAAAAAGTGTTCTCGTTGTGTGGCGCAACAGGATAAATAGATAACTTGGCAACGGATCTCTTGCAACGTGTGAGAAGCCTTCATTAACTCGGTTATGTTCATTATGGTGCAGTCTCAATGGTTTGGTGGTGAAATTTCTTATCATAAATGACTTTCTACCCATTTGGGTCATCGGTCTAACGGTTATACTATCTGGAACGGCTATATTGCATCACCATGGCGAAATTCCATGTGGCACAGTTCTAATATCCCGACGAAGTTCCAATTTTGCAAATTTTCCTTTTGCGAAGTTCCCTCTGGAACGTACTGTAACTTTTTTATCTTAGCTCTCTTCTTACTTAGTTTTCTAGCCTTCTTTCCAGTGAGCTTCGTCTTGGAATTCCTTTTTCCATTTTGATTATTGTCTTCTTTTGGCAGAGTAACTTTGCGCTGGTGAGATTCTTTCCTAGAAATCAGGGGTAATACTTCATCTGTATTTGGAATAGGTACTTCAGTCTTCTACGAATCTTCTATTGTTCTTCCTACTTCGACATCCAAGACTCTAGTCTTAAATAGATTTGTTTGGTCCTCCTGTTCTTCAATCAAGTGTGTGATCCTCCTAATCATGAAGTATTTTAACTCTTGCCACTTCTGCTCTAAGCTTTCTTCTTCTTTCCTGCTGGCCTGATCTCCTTCAATCCAAGGTTTTCCTAGTAACATAGCACATGGAGTGTTGTTATCTATAAATTTAACAACTTCAAATTCTTCCTCTGTCAAAGTTCCATTGGCACTCATAGATATATGCGTAAGTCTTCCACATGGGTTTATCATCTTTCCTCTGAATAATCCTATTCCTCCCAATGAAGGAATCATAGCATGCTTTCCTAGAATTTCCCAAGTTCTTTTTGTCATGATATTCACCTATGTTTCCTCATCCAGAGCATAGTCAATGTTGAAGTCTCCTATTCTTACTTCAATGCATTCCTTTTCTTTGAAGATATATGATAAGCTAATATGTCGGTGGTCGTTCGGTTTCTTTCATCTGTAGCAATAATTTTTCTGATTCTTTCTAGGGTTCTATCATAATCTCAGTTGCTTGACCCTTCTCATGGTCTTCTTGTTCCATATTCATCCTTTCAACCTTAGCAATCATTATAGGGCAGTCCAAAACTTCATGGTCCATAGCTTTGCAACAAATGCAACTAGGTCTTCTTCCAAGGCATTCCTTAGCCATATGTCTCGGTTTTCTACAACTGTAACAAAGGTTTAATCCTCTCTTTCTCTTAAATGATCCCCAACCTTTCCTATACTGCACACTAGGATCATGATAGCTAACTTGCAAAAATTTATTTCTAGGATCCTGCATCCATTTGTTAGTCCAAACATTCTCTCTATGCATAGGTATAACATATCTTTCACTATTCTTATCAGATATACTCATATCAAATCTTCTTTCATCTATCAGTGCCCTAGTTTTTAATCTAGGACAAATCTTATTAAACATACCTAGATCCATACTTTAGAAACAAAAAATTCACTAATCTTATCTTCAGCAAAGAACAAAGCTTCCAGATCTAAAACTTTTCATTATTCTCACCTTTATCAGAGAACAAAGTGTTCAGATCTTACCTCTTTTCTTCAGATCATACTTCTTTTCTTAGCACAGAGCTTCACAGATCGAGTAGAATATTGTGCACTAGAGTGACAAATCTACACACAGAGCTTTCACAATTTCAGGTCAAATCTTCACACAAAGCTTCTTTTTCCTCAGATCCCAGCAATCACAGTTTCAGGTCCCGACAATGGAACCATTTGTTGGCATAGGGATAGACCCAGGGTTCAATGCTACAACAACGCACCAACAAAACCCTAACTACCTGCCCTTTCAACAACACCTGCGAAGCAAATGAAGTCTCACCCAAGGTAGAGGCAGGGGTGGTTGCAAGACTCAAATGTATGCAACCTTAGTTGGGACACAGATCTGTGATTCTAACACTTAACAGAGAACTCAACAGTTAACATTCATCTATATCCAGTCTCAGTTACAACACAGTTAACCCTAATTACAGAGCATCACAGTATTCAACCAGATCTAGCATCTAGCAGCACTTAACACGATGAAACAGATTAGATCTAGTAGATTCAAGCACTAAGCATATGTTTATCAGTTAGATATAACATCCATCCATATTATTAAGCACTAAGAATCAATAGATCATTCATCTATATTAAACCACTAAGAAAATAAGCACATCAATACATCGCACAAAGCAGAGCGTCACAACATGTACGTGGTTCACCTCCACCTTGGGGCTACGTCCACCAAATCTCCTCTTCTTTATTATCTTTGGTCAAGATTCTTACAGGCAAATAACATCCAATTTCTACTCTGCATAAGACAAGATATCTGCACACACTCTGCCAGATCCTCCTTCTTCTCACTAGAGTATATCACCAATCCTTCACACAGTCTCTTACAGTCACTTGCACTAGCCTTGCAAGTCTCACATAGTATGAACAAAGCACTTAAAACTCTTGATCACAAAGATCCAACTCTAGAACTTAGCCATTCTTACTCACTACAACACGTTAGCATCTATTTATACATATAAAATAGGCCTAAGCATGGGTAAACCCATGGGCCAACATTCCCATACCTGTTACATAATCTTGAATCCCAAAAAGGAGCCCTAAAAGGGGTCGAGATCCTACGATCTCCGCTTCATCTTGCGCTCCGCCTTCGACAGCCTGTCAAAGTCCCAAAATCAGGTCACACATGACCAAGAATGCTCAAAACTTGGTCAAGGGCCAACAATAGGAATGCACAATACCCACAACCAAAAAAATAATAGGTGAGGGTTTATTAAATCATTTTTATTCAATTTTTTTACATCCACAAATCCATGGCTCTTGGGGTCGGCCAAAGACTATTTAATTTCCCAATGAAGCCACGCTTATCCAGGGCTATGGCTTTGAGATGTGATACCACTATGGGAAGTTTGATTGCTAGAATTTAATTAGCTTTGTTGACAAAATTTGAGGGCATATTCTTGGGAGGAAACTTGTTTAGAGAAACCACAAGCCCCTGAAAATACATGGAATCAACAAATAGGGGGGATTTCCCTCTCTCATATCCATGTCTAGGAGGGACTATCACATACCCAATACCCTTTGCACTCTATTAAGAATACATGATATGCCATACCACACCAAGTTCATGTTAATTTTATCCATGATACCACTCTATAATGTACCCGCTACCCTATGTCCACCTTGAGAATATGGGGTACTTATTAAAACCACCAATTTACATCAACCTCTTTCTCTAATACCATATTGTAATGTACCCAACCATATAATTGGGATGAAAACAACATTGTGTATCTTTGATACCAATTTTGTCACTGACTTGTTATTTATTAATTAATGCATGCAATCATGACAAGAAAGCTTATGCAAATTAACTTAAATCATTCATTAAATAATTGTGCCATGATTATAGTTGCATTCTTAAACATGTAAATATAATTGAAAAAATGGGAAACCAATTCAATTCATGCATAAACAACATTAATTCAACATATTCATAAATAAATCATAACACTTATCTTTATGGGAGTTATTCACCAATTGGTTGCAAATGAAGGATGTTCCACCCAACCATAGGCTCTTTGTTGCACTTAATATATCTACAAAAAGGCCACCCCTAAGCTAAGGCTATGAATCTATAGTGGTGAATCTACCTATGACTTTCTCTAGCTCTCTTCAGATATCCAAACTCCCAAAATTTACAATCTGTAAACTCTTACAGCTATCCCAATCAACCAACCTTGTTGCCCCATTATCCAGCACAATCCAAGGAATGGAATCCCCTTCTTTTCCATGCAGACCCTCAGGCTATCCCACTTCCCTCCAGGTCTCCATCACATGCTGGCAAGGAAATATCACTATTGGGGACTCTAGGGATTTTTAGTTGTAATTAATTTACTCAGTTTTAGTAATTTCCCTTGCACGTAGGTACGATTTCCATACAGTTTTCACAAAACCCATTTCCATAATTCTATTACAACATTCACATAGTAGCTTGATCTATGTGAGAAAAAAAAAACAATGGAACAATGGATATGAATCCCCTTTGAATTCCCAAAATCATGGGATATATTTGTGTGCTAATGATACACCACGTGTCTTCATAAAAGCTTGTGTATCTCTCTTAACCACTAATTCCAAGGTTGAAAAGACTTATGATAATTATAAATAAAGTATTAATAAATATAAGTTTTAAGGACTTAGGCTCACAAAAAAATAATATTGTCTTTATTTGGCCCTGTTTAGCCCCCTAAGCCCCCCTTTATTTCCCCTCTTATGGAGGCATAGCCCCCCATTTGTTTTTCCTTCTCTATCTACAACCTATGATGTATGATTTTATCATCATTAAATGTACAATTTACACATTACATCATTTGTAATTTATCCATTCACCATGTGCACATATTCATTGTTAATATAGGGAACAAAACTAGGGGAGTTACATTCCCTTCCCCTATATTTTGTACCATCCTCATTGCACATCATCACTACATAGAATAAATTTTACATCAAAATGTCAAAACAAATGTGGGTAGGCATCCTGCATTACATCCTCCAATTCTCATGTCACTCCTTTAGGGTTGTAGTGCATCCATCAAACCTTTACCTATCTTATGGCTATGTTCTCAAACATCATGACCTTCTTGTCCAGTGTACGTTGTTTATACCTAGAAGTATCATTGTAGTTCCACATACACTTACACAATATTCTCACATTTTTAGGGGGGTTACATTGTTTTCCCCATTGAAGTAACACCATCCTTGGTGTTCCTCTTTGTAGGTACTCAATTCATGTCTACATTCTTGAGTTATTCTTATATATATGGTTATTTCTATGCTTCACAAATATTCCATGACAAGCTTTTATCTCAGTGTTCATTCTAACAGACCCTTCTTGATTCCATCCATCATGCCACAAGAATCTTTTGCAACATATTTATTTTATTTTCCTCTTCCTTGCTGCACACACCCTTCTAGGATTAGGAATCCCCTTCTCTGCTAAATGGTCCCTTGGGAGATCCATCTTACCAAGGTTTTCACATTTAGGAACAACATTTGTACTACCAGGCATCCACTGGAAATATCTAATCAATAACTCGTGGCAATCATAAGGTTCTAGTGTCATCATAATTACCATCTTCCCGGGCTTTCCATCTTTTGGTAGTCATCATTTTCCCCAAATCTATTCTCCTCACAAATATTTCATGTATTCCATACATATATGACTACTCTGGCATGTAATTATTTCATTACAACATCACAACATCTCCTGAAATGATCTCAGAACTCATGAGTTAGTAGAAATTCCATCATTTCAACTATTAACATATTATTTTCACTGAGATATGACATAATCATGCATTCACACAATGCATTCAAATAATACATTCAAGCATATATACTAATATATATGTGTGCATCACCACAACTTTCACAATTACACAATTTATGCAAGCACATCTACTCAATCCATCCTTTCATTGACTCAATATTACCATATGTTTATGTCATGTATTCCACCATCATGAGTTGTAAGTTCTATACAACCACCTTCCTAATACTTTATAGACCATCTGGACACCTTCATCTTCATCCCAACACAACACCAGGTATATACCCTTTCTCTGCTAAACAGTCCCTCAAGCATACTAGAAGGAATTTCCTTTCTCTTCTCTACAATCCCTCAGGAAACCCTTCCCCTCTAAAGGTGCTCTCAATGTTGGAAAGAAGGTTACAGTCTAGGACACCAATACAAGTAGGGAAACCATTGGACACTTGTGTAGCGCTATATCCTTTCCATATCCAACAACATTATGGCCTCATACATGACTAGCTCTCATGGCATTCACTTTTATATTAGGATTATAGCTCCTGACTTGCCTTGGTTATTAACTTATAACCAACACAACATGGAATGCAATTTTATCTCATATAAGTGCATTCAAAAAAACAAACAACCTTTATGTGTTCAAATACTTCCACCTCTACCACACCAAGTGGAATATCAATCACATAAATACATTCAAATTACATAAAAAAATCAGTTTAGATATCAAATCTTGTCTAGGGGGATTCTTACCTAAATTCCCTTCAACATATAAGCAACAAAACCACACTAAATTCATACCTATGTAGATTTCACCAACTTATTTGATGCTACCTAATCAATTGGTGTCTTATAAGGTTCACACACTCCTTTCATGATGTCGACGCCCTCCCTACACAACCCGCAAGTCAGAAGGTCCACGTCAACACACAGGATCTTTCTTATGCCACGGCCCGAAGAACTCTAAACGTTCTTCTATTTCCCTATCGGTAAATCTTCACCCACAACAACCTCTCACAGGATCCCCTCTTTACACTCGGAGGATCGGACTTCACGACTTCGCGAGGTCAGTGGTCAAGCGTTGGACTCTCGAATCCCCGAATGTCGATATAGTCAACACTAACCTTTCCCTCTCCTATCAGGATTTTCCCTATCACGATTTCGGCACTCGCGATGTCGAGCAACTTGCTTCCCCGATTCCTAAATCCTGATTAGCTGAAAATCCGATATGCTCACGATTTTGACTTTTCAACGCCACCTCACTTCTGTCGGGATTTCGGAGTTTGCAATATCGTGAATCCTGATGAAAATGTTTCGGTACTTCTCGCCACGAAACCCCAAAATGGTGTGCCACCTGTCCACTCGTCGACTCCGCTATGGCCCCACACAAATCTTCTTGGCTATCGAGATATCGTGGTTCGCGATTTCACGATTCTTGTTGCACCATTCTCGGGACTTCACCCTACGAAACCCCGATACACGACTCCACATGTAAATCCTGACGGTCCTTATGACTCGGATCTACGGTCCTGCCCCTCCTCAGCTTTGAACCTTTCGATACCTTCACTGTATCTTCCCGGCTCCTCTGTGAGATATAACGACTCACGGAAATTCGTGAATCCTCCTCAGAGAATACCAACCGTCCATATTTTCTTGGCAATTTCTGTGAATGACCAAGTGTTCCTCCGCGGAACTCGTCCTCCTGCAACGCAAAACTTACGACGCTTCTTACAAACTTCCAATCACATCTTCCCTTTGGTGATTCCTCAAAGGTATTATTCCTACTGAGCTTTCTCCAACTCTGAACCTTTCAGAAGGTCCCTGCACGCACTCCTTGCGGTGGATTTTCAAACACTTCAAATGCTTGAATCCTTCGACTCTGCGCACACCTGCAATAGCAGTCTCTCAACACTCTGCTCAGATTCGCAACTCCAAGGCTTAGATTGGCTTGCACACTCCTTTCACGGCTTTTGTGCCCAACTACACTTTAAGGAAAATGAGAACAAGAGTCAAACTATCTGAGCTTCGGAGATGTAACCCTGAATTCTTGTCGACACACTCCTTGCGGACACTTCAACTGCACTCCTTGCAGGAATTCTTACTCAGATAGAGAAACAATTGAAACTCATTCCTTCTTCCTTTAAGACTTCAAACTCAAAACATGAAATCATATACACAGCATATAAAGAAAATGTATAACATGAAGCAAACATTCATGAGCATATCATTCAGCATCAATACACAGAGAACAAACACAAAACCATGAATCTAAATTAACTTCTTTCTATTAATCCAAATATCTGTACATGGGTGTTCTTACATAGCTCTCTGCATGATCTTGCTCTTCTCTAGCAATTCTCATAATATTCCATCCTAATGTTACAATACACAATGAGGGTGTCTATATCTCATTTCCCTCTTGCGCTCTAAAACTGTCTAATCTAGAATTAAATTCTATCTACCTGCATTAACTACTTTAAATGCCTTCTACCTACTAAGGACGAGAGCAAATATCTCAAGGTCCATTTACATTATACAAGTGCGCTTCTTCTTAATGAATTCATTTAAGATTGCGCAACAATTCCAAGGTGATTTTCAAAATTTGTGCTGGCGCTTGTCCAGCGGTCCGGTGTCCCCGCACTGGCTCACTTGATGTTGGCGATGCTCCTGCATCATACTCCCTCGCTTGAAAATCTTCATGGGCTCCTATCCATGACCTCACGCACTGTTTGTCCATGCTTCTGTATTTCTTCTTCATTTTCCCAGCTGGCATCTTCAACTGGATGGTCTTTCCATTTGACCAGATACTCAAAGTATTCTTTTCTCCTGGTCTTCTTACCAATTCTTCTATCCAGTATGCGCTCCATCTGCGTCTTCTCTGCAACTGGCATCTGTTTTTTCCACTGGATCAGTGGATGCTCATTTCCAGCTCATGTTTCTTCATCTTTATATGGGTACAAATCAGAGATATTGAATATCAGAGAAATTTCGATCCCATCAGGTAATTCAATCTCATAAGCATTCGTCCCAAATTTCTTCATGACCCTACATGGTCCGATTTTCTTCATCTTTAACTTATTATATGTTCCTCTCGGGAACCTTTCCTTTCTCAAATGTGCCAGAATCAAGTCACCAAACTCAAACTGAAGTTGTCTTCTATGTTGATCTTCTCTACGCTTATATTCCTGACTTGAATTTTGTAGTCACTTCTTCACCTGGCTATGAATTTCTTTCATCGTCTCTGTGAATTCTTCTGCACTAGCACTCCTAGTCGCAGTCTGTTCTGAATTCCTTAACTCAAAAATTCCTCTCGGCTGCATGCCATAAATAATCTGAAATGGACTCTGCCCTGTGCTCCTATTGACTGAGTCATTATAAGCAAACTTTGCCTGTGGTAATATATTGTCCCACTGGCTGTGGTGCTCTTTCACCAAGCTTCTCAACAAGTCTCCCAGACTTATGTTCACTACTTCTGTTTGTCCATCCATCTGAGGATGATAAGCTGAACTAAATGACAAGTTAGTTCCCAGCTTCTTCCACAAGGTCCTCCAAAAATGCCCTATGAATTTCGTATCTCGATCCGAAACTATACTCTTTGGTAACCCATGAAGTCGAATGACCTCTTTGAAAAACAGGTTCACAATGTGAGTTGCGTCACTGGTTTTTTGACATGGAATGAAGTGTGCCATTTTGGAAAATCTATCTACCACCACAAAGATTGAATCAACACCTCTTTGTGTTCTTGGAAACCCTAATACAAAATCCATGCTAATCGTATCCCATGACCTTTATGGTATGGGAAATGGTTGATAAAACCCCACATTCTGTCTTCTTCCCTTCGAATGCTGGCAAATTCTGCATCTGTCCACGAACCTCTTGACGTCTGCTCGCATTCCCGGCCAAAAATATGACTCATTCAGTTTTGTGAATGTCTTGTCGTGACCAAAGTTCCCTGCCAATCCTCCATTGTGTTTCTCCTTCAACAGATTCTCCCTCATGGAGCATTTTGGAATACGCAGTTGATTGCCTCTGAACAAAAATCCTTCCTGGATCATGTATTCTGCCCATTTGCTTCTATCTCTGAGAACTGGATTCTCAACTGCTTCATACGCCTCTTTAAAATCCTGATCATCTGCGTACATGTTCCCGATATCATCAAAACCCAATGTTTTGACTCTGAACTCCTGCAATAGCAAACACTTCCTGCTCAAAGAATCGACAAATTTTTTAGCAGTACCAAAAATATGTTTAATCACAAAAGTGAAATTCTGCATATACTCCACCCATTTGACATGTCTCTGATTCAACTTCTCTTGTTGAGTCACAAACTGTAATGCATGATTGTCACTGTACAAAACAAACTCTTTCGGGATCAAGTAATGCCTCCATTTCTTCAATGTCTATATGATAGCATAAAACTCCTTATCATACGTAGAGTACTTCACTTTCACTTCATTCAGCTTCTCGCTGAAGTATGTGATTGGCCTGTCTTCCTGACTCAAGACTGCCCTGATTGCAAATCCACTAGCATCGCATTTCACCTGAAATGTCTTTCGGAAATCCGACAACACTAGAACTGGTTGTTCCGTGATCTTCCTCTTCAACATATTGAAACTTTTCTTAGCTTCTTCAGTCCAGTGAAAATACTTATGTCTTTTCTTCACTGTATCCAGCATCTCTACGCTAATTCCACTAAAATTCCTGATGAACTTTCGGTAGAAACTAGCAAATCATTGAAAACTTCTCACCTCAAATATATTCTTCGGTGATGGCCAATTCTTAATTACCTCCACCTTATCTGGATCCATCCTCAACTCATCCGCAGAAATAACAAATCTCAAATAAATGAGCTCTGTCTTCATGAATGAGGACTTTCTCATGTTTATCAACAGCTTCTCCTGCTGTAGTTTCTACATCACTATAGTCAAATGCTTCAGATGCTCTGCCACTGTTTTACTGAAAATCAGTATGTCATCTAAATACACAATGAAAAATTTCTCGATGAACTCCTTCAGGACTTCGTTCATCAACCTCATAAAGGTACTTGGCGCATTTGTTAAGCCAAATGGCATAACAAGCCATTCATACAACCCTTCATTGGTTTTGAATGCTGTCTTCCATTCATCACCTTCTCTCATGCGAATTTGATGATAACCTCTTTTCAAATCAATCTTTGAAAAATACTTTGCTCCACTCAAGCAATCCATCAGATCATCCATCCTTGGCAATGGAAATCTGCATGCTCTTTCTCTTCTCCAGCAATGCTCATAATCTTTCATCCTAATGTTACAATACACAATGAGGGTGTCTATATCTCGTTTCCCTCTTGCGCTCTAAAACTGTCTAATCTAGAATTAAATTCTATCTACCTGCATTAACTACTTTAAATGCCTTCTACCTACTAAGGACGAGAGCAAATTGCTCAAGTTCCATTTACATTACACAAGTGCGCTTCTTCTTAATGACTTCATTTAAGATTGCGCAACAATTCCAAGGTGATTTTCAAAATTTACGTTGGCACTTGTCCAGTTGTCCGGTGTCCCCGTGCTGGCTCGCTTGATGTTGGCGATGCTTCTGCATCATTTCACCAACCTCTTCATCAACATTTTTTTGTCCTCATCTTTTATTTTTAATATTGATTGACATATGCATCAACAACATCAACTTCTCTAGCCATTTTATCAACCTTTTATTCGCTACATAATCCATCATTAGCCATATATATATATATGTGTGTGTGTGTGTGTGTGTGTGTGTGTGTGTGTGTGTGTGTGTGCAAACTACCCTTAGTCTATAATCTATTATATATGCTCAAGGATTTCTATATGCAATTTGTATCACTTTTCCATATGCTCTCTAGTGCATATCCATTCCAGCTATCTAATATTTTGGATTTCCACCATTCCTATGCTTTAGAACTAGCGACCTACAATAGCTCTCTCAATATTAAGAAATACACCAATGGAACAAGAGAATAGTAAAGAAATCCCCCCTTATTATCATGGTTTCCTTGTTATCCCTACTCATTTGTTGCTACAACAATTTCATCAACATCTTGTAGCTTCCTATAGCATTTTCTAGCTTCCTTTGTTATCTTTTGTTGTCCTTGAATCCTGCTAGATTATAACAACGTTCTTTATTATCGCTTTGATCATAAGTGGATTGTTGCTCCCTTTTGATTATGAGAAGAAATTTTCAGCCAAATCCAACTTAGCCAATCTACATTTCCAACCCATATATTATATTGATATTGCATATTCAACATCTGCTTCATTTTCTGGGTCAATATTTCCCAACTTTACCCTGTCTAAACCTTCAAATAATTGTGGTGTTATAATTTATATCACTCTAGCTTAATATTGATATTATATTCTTATCAACCATTATCTGCTTCTTTGGCCAATTTGGCCTTAGTATTAACTTCAATAATCAACATTCCAACACATCATAATGCTTCATTGATGTCTTTCCAACTTCATAGAGACTCCTCCAATGTCCACTATATTTTTCATCCACTATCAAGCATATATATACTTTCATTTTCATATACCTTATTAGTACTTTCATTCTGGAATTCACTGCAATTCTCATGTTCTTCTTCGGTTATTATATATTTTCATACTTGGAATCACTCAGCATTCCCTACCTCCATCTCTCATCAACCATGCTCATTTAGTGCTAGAATCATTCTCTTAGTATTGTAATATGTTCCAACTAGCTTAATAATTCACACTAAGGTATCTTATGTCCTTATCTTTCATTGTTTATGGAGTTGTTCAATTCTAGAATTCTCTTCACTTTATTTGATAACTCTCTTTGAAGTCTGATTTTATCCTTCAAGACCAATCCATACACAACGGAGTGCTTTACTCCTTTATTGGAACCTTTAAAGTGAATGAACCTTCATTATTTCTTCCACTAAATTTTTTAGACATAAGTTGTTGGTTCATAGCTTGCAAATATTCCAAGCATTCATACACTTTCCCACACAGATGATTCACCTATCCCATGAGCCACACATCACCTCATGAAGTTATTGTTCTCTTCTTCCTTTGCAGATTTTCTCTACCATACCAACCTTCATCACTTTTTTCCTTGCAATCATGCTTTGTAACCATTATTACATGGTTTCCTTTCTCTATATCAAGGGGTTAATGAACTTACATTACCCTTCCTATGCATACTAATGACATTATTTACCTTCTAGCTTGTTCTATGCTTCTTATTCTTGTCATTATTAACCCATTGTACATAATATTCAGCTACAACGGTCATTACTCTCACAACTCTTCTCTACATGATGGTAGCTTCCATACCCTTGCTAAATATTCTCTTGTGGCATAGAATATTCAAACCCAATAACCAAGAGCTCCTATGGCTCTTTATACATGTCACCAATTATTTTCTTCATATAGTATACAACTACCATGATTAGGTCCTTTCCTAACTCTTCTTTTGTAATTTGAATTGCACTTACTGATTATGATCAATATTATGTATGAATTAGTATTCAAGACATAAGCTTCTTGGTTCATTTTTCTTCATGATTGAACTTGGAATGGAATCTGCAACAGACCTTAAAAATATTCATTCATGGAATTTGACCACCT
Source organism: Picea engelmannii (assembly GCA_009831015.1). Taxonomy (NCBI): domain Eukaryota; kingdom Viridiplantae; phylum Streptophyta; class Pinopsida; order Pinales; family Pinaceae; genus Picea; species Picea engelmannii. Next base: position 230,413 of record ML792771.1, on the reverse strand, counting down.
CTCTCCTTGAGTGTCTTTCTGATCAACAACGCTACCCTATTATTAAGTATTCAACTCTTTTTCATTGCCCTACTTTTGCACCTCCATATGTGCCTCCACATCACTGCATAAGCACCATCATGACGTATCTACAGCCTTCCTTGTTCAGTATTCACATATGGTATGCATCTCTATCTTCCTAAATTATTTTTTCAAAAGTAAAACTACTTTGCAAGTCTTCCACATTTGATAGTTGGATTGTTCACTCAAGCTCAGAGGTCATGTTCCCTCAACTTTCTGAAACAACTGTATGCTTTTTTGAAAGCTTAAATATTATATCATGTTCTCCTATGAATTACATTTCAAATGAATATAACCATGTTCAATTATGATCTCTGAGTTGAAAGTTGTGGCTCTCTGAGATTGCATGTTTTTCCCAATTTCTGCAAATTCCTGAATGGTGTAATTAAGCTCAAAGGCCAACTTTAGCCACCTGTAGAAGGAAATCCAACATAAATCAAGAAAAATTTTGTATCGAGCACAGATAATAATTATGATTGTGAATACTCTAAAACTTTTGTATGTTTGATCAAATGCTCCAATATCTTTCTACATTGATCTAGAATTTATCAATTTTGACCTTTTTGCACCTTCTCCAAACTTTAAGTTGTTGGAAAAAATGTTATGATTCAAATGGAGAAACAATTAAAAAAAATCCAGTACGACAAATTTGTATTTATTGTTGAGAACATCAAATGTTTAATAGGATAATTTTTCGAGATTGGTCATCTTGGGTCCCTTTTCCTCCCTTGAAGATTTCAAAAATCACAAAAAAGTCCACTGGAATAGTGGATTTTGGCATGTTTTTGCATCTCCACTCTAAACATTGTCAGACAGTTGGATTAGGTTGATGGACAGTTGGTCTGGATTGTTGGTTTTCATTGATGTCAACCCTTGGAGAGTGATATTGTATATTGATGTCAACCCTTAGTGATTGATGTCAACCCTTGCAGAAGTCCAGTAGCAAACTCCGGTAGCACAAAAGCAGTGTGGTTAGGGAACCCAAGTTTGATTGAGGTATAAAGGCATGAAGATCAGTAAATATACATGTAATATTATTCTATATGGATAGTACATGTCATGCCATTTCCGGTGATATGTGTAACGTTGCATAACTCCTCAAGGTTAGAGAGTTATGGAAATGCAAAGTTGGAGAACCCTCATGAGTTATCTAGAATCCCCTAGAAGGTCAAAGAAGTCAATTATACTAGAAGCTCCTAAAAGAAGTGTACTAGTCAAATTGATGGTAACTAGGACTATTTAAATAATAAAGTAGTCAAAGTGGTTGCAAAGAGAAATTATTTAAATAATAAAGTGGTTGAAACAAGAAGTGGTGAGTTTACTATTTATGGATAAGTCAAAGTGGTTGCAAGAGAAATTATTTAAATAATAAAGTTAGTTGCAACTAGATGTGGAGAACTTACTATTTATGGATAAGGTAGTTATAAGTGGACAAGTGGTTAGAAGTGAGTTAGCCCTAAAAGAAGGAAGTTAGGTTAAGTTGGTTAGAAGGTAACCCCTTGAGGAATCTACATGGAAGTATAAATAAAAGATCAAGGCTCTGCCATTAGCATATACTCTACCTATTTGAGTATTAGTGAATATCTACTTTGAAAGGTCTATTGCAGGTACACATTGATACATCTAGTTACGCAAGTCTGAGGTAGTAAAGGAGGGTTGACGGAGGAATTTTTGGAGATGAAGAAATACTGAAAAAAACCCTATGTTCTAAGGCATATGCAGGCTAAGAGTACAATAGGATGCGTACATATGCGGGCTAACAATATAATAGGGTGTGTACGTACGTGGGCTGACAGTATAACAGGGTGCGTAGATAAGGGTAAATCCATAGAAACTTGAGAAGATGAAGATGCCAGATCTCTAAATTCTGAGAGCAAGCTCCCAGGAAGGTCTACAGTGATCAGGCACATCATATCTATCCATTGGTTCAAAAGGTTTGTCTTATTTCTATGAGTAGTTGGATTTTTGTGTATACATGAGAAATGTTTATGGGGGTTTGAGGATTTTCCCTAGAGAGATTATTGGTTGCATGGGACTTAGTGTATAAGTCATATCTACATAAACACAATGCTGGTATAATCAATATTTATCATTGATACATATTCAAAGTGTTGAGACATAGCTAGTATTCCTTGGTACATGGTTGATGGCTTTTGGTTGTGATGTGTTAGTGAAGTTGTTTGTTAGTTTGAGGCAGATATGTTGTAGTACATGGTTGGTACATGTCTCAGTGTTATTGGTGTATCTTATGGTACTTTGTGAGAGGATTTTGTTAGTGGTATTTATATATGATTGGTACACACTTGAGGCTACATAACATTGAGGTTTTGGCACATGTTTTGATGTAAGGGTTTATGGTATTTGGATCATGTATTGTGTGATGTATTGATAGAGAACTTTTGTTGGTTATATTAGTATATGTGTTTGGTATATAGTTGAGATACATGTTAGGACATATAGTTGATGAGTTGACACATACATGAGGTGTATGGTATGGTGATGTTGGTACATGTGTGGTGCATTGTTAGAGCCACTTTCTAGTAGTCTTGTTGATACATGATTGGTACATGTGTGGTGCATTGTTAGAGGCACTTTCTAGTAGACTTGTTGATACATGATTGGTAAATGTGTGGTGCATTGTTAGAGGCACTTTCTAGTAGACTTGTTGACACATGATTGGTACATGTGTGGTGCATTGTTAGAGGTACTTTCTAGTAGTGTTGTTGATACTTGATTGGTACATGTATGGTGCATTGTTAGAGGCACTTGATAGTAGACTTGTTGATACATGGTTGGTACATGATTGATGTACTTGTTTTGGTACATATTTGATGCACTTGTTATGGTACATGGTTGATGCACTTGATGGTACAAGTTGTGGTATAGTTTGATGCATGATACAGGTTGGTACATGGTTGAGACACATATCTTGTGATGGTATGTGGTGATGTTGGATCATGCTTGGTTGAGGCATGTGTTTGTTGGACATATAGTTGAGAGGTGTCTTTGGTATATGATCCATGTGAGAGGATTTGTTTGAGTATCATTGAAAGTGGAAGTGACAATGACATTAATAGAGGTACAAAAGAGTCATAGTTCATCAAGGTGAAAACCCTAGTTCTCAAAAGGTGTGTGCAGGTTGTAGTACAGATAGGTCGCGTATATTTTGGTTTTGGTTCGTACAGGCTGAGTACAAGTACAAGTTGATTATAAGACAGTGGCACATGTTGGTTACAGTTTATTGGCACATATTGGTACAGGTTTACAGTGGTATATCTCACATTGATAGTGTGACAATGGTTTCATAATTTTACTTATATTTCAGGGTGGAAGGATGGGATAAGGATATGTGGTTGTAGCCACCTTTTGGTTGTATCTGAAGAACATAGGGGGTTATAGCCTCCTTCTGGTTGTAGCTAGAGAATTGGGGAGTTGTACCTTCCCTCAAGTTGTAGCCTAAAAATAGGGGTCGTAGCCTCCTTCCAGTTGCAGCTAGATAATCAGAAGTTAGTGCTTCCTTGAATGTAATTCTTAAGGACATATAATAAAATCATTCTGTGGATTTCTCCCGCATTGGATTTCCATGTAAAATATTGGTGTATTGTGCATTGTGTGGATGTGTATATTATTGTTTATTATACACCGATGGATGTTGATGTTGTATGATGAAATAACATATTAATGATGAATTTATGAACATTGTTGGATAAGTTAAAGGAATATACAATGTGGTCAAAAGGATTAATAATTGGTATAAATTGCTCACTACTAATTTACTCCCCCCTCTCAGTAACCAACAATTGGTATCAGAGAAGGTTCCTTTAGGATACAATTTAACCACTGGAAGGAGATCATGGATTATACTGAGAATAGAGTACCATTGTTTAATGACCAGAGGGATCTAGAGTATGAGATATATAGTGGAAGGAAAAAAGTATTTTTAAAGGCACGGGGGTATGATATTTTCCAATAAATTGCTACAAGATATGATAGTTCAAAAAGGGCAAAGAATATAGCAAAGAAGGAACTAAAATGAAATAACAAAATTGCAATGGATTTGATTTTGGAAGGACTATATGATTCACTAAAGGACAAAGTGGGTAAATGTTCATCAACTAAAGAACTTTGGGATAAGTTACATAATATTTATTCTTCACCCATCACAGAGTCAAAGAATGTCAAAGAAGATGTAGGTACAGATCAAGAAGAAAGAAGTTCATCATGTCAAATAGATTCAGAAGACTAAGAGTACATAATCAACAAAAGTATGTTGTTTTGCTTTAGTTGTGAAAAACACGGACATCTTGAAATGGAATGCCATGAAGGAAATGAGACAGAAAAATTAATTGAAATAGAAGACAATTATAAATCAGAATTGCTCAGTGCTTTAGATGAACTAAAAAAAGAAAGAGAAGAAAACAAGTCACTCAACAAAGAATTAATGAAACAAAAGGAAAGTGTTCACATTTTTTAAGAAGCCCAACAGGTCATTGAGAACTTAAGAACTCAGATAGAAGAAGCCAGAAAGATCGAAGAAAGTCTTGAATATCAAAAGCAGTATTTGGAAGACAACATAGTAGCACAAAAGGAAGAAGCAGAAATGAGAGAGAAGATATTGACATATCATCTTAAGGAAATAACTAACGATATAAACCATCTTGAGGCAGAGTTTGGTCAAGAAGAGAAAGGACTTGAAGAAGAAATAATCACATTAAAAATCCATCTTGAAGAAGTGAAGAGAACAGAAGAAGTAATGAAGTCTTGGATAATGAAGAAAGAAGAAGACGCTAAGAAGCTTGAAGAAAAATTTGTCGCATTGAGAAGTAAAATCGTCAAGCTCAACAAGAACATTGAAGAGACAGAAACATCTACATCAATTGTAGAGAATGAAGAGAATCACTTTATGTTGCTAGAAAAGAACAATGAAAAAAAGAGAAAGAGTTGTGAAGAAGTAATCAAAGGAAGGAATCATGATCAACCAGAATCTAAGAAAACTAATAAAGACACATCTTCAAGAATATCATCCATGTTCAAGCCATAAATAAGATTCAATCATAATCATGATCATTCAAGGAAGGAATTCAGAAGCACTACACCACAAATAATATCATTCACTCCCAGGTATGTAAATTTATTTTTTGTTCATTGTTTTTATTGTACTAACTTTGGACATAAGGTTGTCAATTGCAGGGATTATAAAATAAATGTTCAAGCAATAAATGTTTATGTGACCGCACGTAACATTGAATGTTACAAATGTCATAACTATGGACACATAGCTCGTGATTGTAGAAGCATGATCAATACTTCCATGAAAGATAACATTGATATCAGATATAATAAAGTATGGATAAGAAAACAAGAAGAACATGCGAACAAAGACCACGTCCCAGAGATCGCAAGATTGGCAATAAAACGAGATGAAGACAAATCTATAAAGAAAAAGGAAGATGTCATATACAGAAAGGTTTAGAAAAGAAATGAAAGAAAAGAAGGATAGGTAAATAAGGAACACGTTCAAGATATTGTACTTTCAGGTATTGTAGTGAAAGAAGAATCCACAGACGAAAATAAAGAAGTCAGAGTTCAGAGAGATGATGAGTCTATCGATGAAGATGATGATGACTCTGCATCAGAGCGGAAATTGTTCTGAGCCATCCAGCTTAGAGACTCCCAGGTAATATGAATATTATACAGTGGGATTCTATGTGGTAGGTGAGACAGACTAGAGAACCATCCTTTAAGCAACTTGTAGAGTTTGAGCAGATAGATTCAGAGCATCCAGTTAGTAGAAGTACAGTATGATAGATTGATCAGTTGCAATAGTGAAGACTTCATGATAGTACAGTGACAAATGGGTCATCATTATGGATAGTTTTGTAGCAGAGTCTTGGACATTATGGATAGAGATGGATTCCTAAGAACACTTAGCAGGCTTGGACATATATATGACAGTGGACGAGAGCATGGATTCACAGATTGGTTCAGAGAGTGGTTCAGAGACAAAGGAACATTATCATAATGGATGGTAATTACACAAGAATATTTGAATGTTTATTCTTGAATTTTTTTCATATATGTCACTTGATTACACAAGGAAGCACCAATGGACAATAACTCCAAAAGGTAGCAGGTACAAGAAGACTTATATTTTTCTACACAACATCTTGCAAAAAAGTCAAGAGAGAGAAACAGAACCAAAAAGATAGGTATAAATATCATTCAGATAAATTTTTTGACAGAGAGGTAAGAATAGAGGTGGGAAGAGATTCATCATATGCAGGATAGATATTTAGATGCTTGGAGAGAGAGAGCACAGAGGCATGTTTCTAGGGGGAGAAATTGTCACAAGGTAAGCATGAGTGATATGACTTCAATGTTGCATCAAAGTGATACTCTTTGTAAAAAGGGGAGATATTATTCATATGAAGGGAGAGAGAGTAATCATAATCTTAGAAACAAAGAGAAATATCAAAGGAATTTAAACAAGGGGAGCATCCCCAAAGGGAGATACCCTTTTCCATTGATGTCAAAGGGAGAGAGATAGAAACATTGATGAGGAGTATAAGCATGAATGTTATCACGGCTAAGTTTTTCCATCAATGTTGGTGTTGTCATAAATGCCAAAGGGGGGAATTTTCATACAGTTGGCTTAGGTTGATGACAATTGGTCTGGATTGTTGGTTTTCATTGATGTAAACCCTTGGAGATTGATATTGTAGATTGATGTCAACCCTTAGTGATTGATGTCCACCCTTGGAGAAGTATGGTAGCGAATTCTGATAGCACAAAAGTAGTTTGGTTAGGGAAACAAAGTTTGATTGAGGTATAAAGGCATGTATATCAGTGAATATATAGGTAATACTATTCTATATGGATAGTACATGTCATGCCATTTCTGGTTATATGTGGAATGTCACATAGATCCTCACGGTAAGAGATTTATGGCAATGCAAAGTTGGAGAACCCTCATGAGTTATCTAGAAGCCCCTAGAAGGTCCAAGAAGTCAACTATTCTAGAAGCTCCTAGAAGAAGTGTACTAGTCAAATTTATGGTAACTAGGAGTTAATCATGGGTATGGTTGTTGCATTAAGAAAATAATTAAAAATAAATTAGTTGCAACAAGAGGTTGTGAGTAAAGAGAAATTATTTAAATAATAAAGTAGTCAAAGTGGTTGCAAAGAGAAATTATTTAAATAATAAATTGGTTGAAACAAGAAGTGGTGAGTTTACTATTTATGGATAAGTCAAATTGGTTGCAAGAGAAATTATTTAAATAATAAAGTTAGTTGCAACTAGATGTGGAGAACTTACTATTTGTGGATAAGGTAGTTATAAGTGGACAAGTGGTTAGAAGTGGGTTATTCCTAAAAGAAGGAAGTTGGGTTAAATTGGTTAGAAGGTAACCCCTCGAGGAAGCTACATGGAAGTATAAATAACAGAGAAACGATCTCCCATTAGCACCTACTCTACCTATTTGAATATTATTGAATATCTATTTTTAAAGGTCTATTGCAGGTACACATTGATACATCTAGTTACGCAAGTGTGAGGTAGTAAAGGAGGGTTGACGGTGGAAGTTTCAGAGCTGAAGAAATACTGGGAAAAAAAACTATGTTTTGAGGCGCACATGGGCTAACAGTACAATAGGGTGCATACATACATGGGCTAACAGAATAATAGGGTGTGTGTGTACGCGGGTTGGTAGTATAATAGGGTGCGTACATAAGGGTAAATCCATAGAAACTTGAGAATATGAAGATTCAAAGTCTCTAGATTCTGAGAGCAAGTTCCCAAGAAGGTCTATAGTGATCAGGGACATCAAATCTATCCACTGGTTCAAAAGGTATGTCTTATTTCTATGAGTAGTTAGATTTTGTTGTATACATGAGAAATGTTTATGGGGGTTTCAGGATTTTCCCTAGAGAGATTATTGGTTGCATGGGATTTAGTGTATATGTCAGTTCTACAAAAATATGGTGTTGGTATAATAAATATTTATCATTGATACATCTTTGAAGTGTTGAGACATAGCTAGTATTCCTTGGTACATTGTTGAGGGTTTTTGGTTGTGATGTGTTAGTGACTTTGTTGGTTAGTTTGAGGCAGATATGTTGTAGTAAATGTCTGGTACATGTGTCAATGTTATTGGTGTATCTTATGGTACTTTGTGAGAGGATTTTTTTAGTGGTCTTGATATATAATTGGTACACACTTGAGGCTACATAATAGTGAGGTTTTGGCACATGTTTTGATGTAAGGGTTTATGGTATTTGGATCATGTATTGTGTTATGTATTGATAGAAGACTTTTGTTGGGTATATTGGTACATGGTTGAGATACATGTTGGGACATATAGTTGATGAGTTGGCACATACATGAGATGTATGTTATGGTGATGTTGGTACATGTGTGGTGCATTGTTAGAGATGATTGCTAGTAGACTTATTGATACATGATCGGCACATGCGTGGTGCATTGTTAGAGGCACTTGCTAGTAGACTTGTTGATACATGATTGGTACATGTGTGGTGCATTGTTAGAGGCACTTGCTAGTAGTATTGTTGATACATGAATGGTACATGTATCGTGCATTGTTAGAGGCACTTGTTATTATACTTGTTGATACATGGTTGGTACATGATTGATGTACTTGTTTTGGTACATAGTTGATGCACTTGTTATGGTACATGGTTGATGCACTTGATGGTATAGGTTGTGGTACATTTGGATGCATGATACAGGTTGGTACATGGTTGAGACACATATCTTGTGATGGTATATGTTGATGTTGGATCATGCTTGGTTGAGGCATGTGTTTGTTGGACATCTATTTGAGAGGTGTCTTTGGTATATGATCCATGTGAGAGGATATGTTTGAGTAACAATGATAGTGACAGTAACAGAGGTAGCAAAGAGTCAGAGTTCAGAAAGGTGAAAACCCTATTTTTCAGAAGGTGTACGCATGTTGCAGTACAAATAGGTCGCATACATACGTAGGTTGCGGTATATATAGGGTGTGTACATACACACGTTGTAGAACATATATGACATGTATATGTTGGTGTTGGTTGGTACAGGCTGAGTACATTTACAGGTTGATTACAGGACAGTGGAACAGGTTAGTTATAGGTTATTGGCACAGATTGATGTAGGTTTACAGTGGTATATCTCACAGTGATAGTGTGAGAGTGATTTCATAATTTTACTTATATTTCAGGTTGGTAGGACGGGGTAAGGATAGGTGGTTGTATCCACCTTCTAGTTGTAGCTGGAGAACATAGAGGGTTGTAGCCTCCTTCTGTTTGTAGCCATAGAATTGGGGAGTTGTAGCTTCCCTTAGGTTGTAGCCTGAAAATAGGGGGTCGGAGCCTCCTTCTTGTTGCAACTGGAGAATTGGAAGTTGGTTCTTCCTTGAATGTAATTTTTAAAGACATATAAGAAAATCATTATGTGGTTTTCTCCCTTATTGGGTTTCCACGTAAAATATTGGTGTATTATGCATTGTGTGGATTTGTCTATCATTAATTATTATACACATATGGATGTTAATGTTATATGATGCAATAATATATTAATGATGAATTGATGAACATTGTTGAATAAGTTAAAGGAATATACATTGTGGTCAAAATGGTTAATAAGTGGTATAAATTTCTCATTATTGATTCACNCACCCTCTCAGTAATCCAACAAACCTTTTGAAATTATCCCAAATTCTCCATCAAGTTTCTTCATGTCTTCTCTTGTTCCTTATTATTCAAATTTCACCATCAACGGGGTTGTTAGCAATTAGTACCACCCTATTCTTTGAAAACCATTAATTGGATTTTTCTAGAATTATGGAGCTAAATTAACCAATTACCCTCACTAACACTTTTATAATCCTTGTCATCACAGACTTACACCTAAAATTTCACTTGAATCTAACGTAATCTACTCATATTATGGCCAAAATAAGATTTTGGCTTTAGACGTTTTTAAACCATGTTTTATTTTACTGACGTGGCATCCTTGTTGACATGGGATGAATCATGGTTGATGTTGTGGCACTAGTGTCAACATGTCATCCTCTAATTCTACCATGTCATCTCCCTTGCCTCCTTACCTTCCATGTTAGATATGGGTGGGCCCCTTTACCTTTTTCCCACTTTACTTTATAACAATTATTAATTAATGTGGGCCACTTATACTTGTTTGTCCATATCTTCCTCCTAGCATGATGTTATTCATTGATGTGACTAGGGGGGTCCCATCTCTGACATCCCAATGCATATGTTTCCCCTTGCAATATATATATCTACAGTCCAAATCTATTGTGAAGCATAAAACTATTGGTCATTAACACAACCCTTTTCCTTTGCAATCCACTTACTGTGTCTAGGGAATGTGTCACCCTATCATCAATTTCATATAGAAAACTACGATTTGCAAAACCACCTCATGTTCCTTTGAAATCCACTTACCACCATTATTGGTACCACTTGCCTCCTATCACATCATGTGGTTCCCCTGGACACATAGCATTCATCCATCGGTTGAGGAGGTTGAACCTATCAGTTATTAACATGACCCTTTACCTCCACAAATTGCTTACCACTTTGGGGACACACATCACCCCAACAATGATTATAGAGGGATTTTGACCATTTGAAATACCACTGCTCCTCCCTCTACAAATTGCTTATCATCATTCACTAACTAACATGCCTCTGCAGCAATGGAACCTACCTCATGGATACCACCTATGCACATGTACTCCACCTAGAAGCACCTCAACGCATCCACATCACCATGATAGTCCATGTCAAATCTACGGGGTCCGCGTCATATTTTATGTTAACCATCTAGAATTGGGAAATTCCTCCAATTTCCTCCACATGGATGTCGCAAAATATTTAACTTAGATTCTTTGGCCAGATTGAATCCCTTTACCTTCCAAATTCAACGCCACTCCAACCATTAAACTTCTAGTTTTCATGCCCAAAGGGGTTGGATCCAATGGTGGAAAGCAAGGAGTTTTTCACCGTTGGGCAAGGTTCAATTCTCGTGAGGGCTTTACCTGGAGCCATGGGGACACCTTGAGGTAGTGGTCGAACGTGTGGTTGCACCCAGAGATACTAT
>ML792771.1:204678-219178 GCA_009831015.1 Picea engelmannii | reverse complement strand
ACAATTTCAAACCCATGAATTTCTCAATTGCAACCATTACACAATGTAGGGTCCATATTTTGATGTATTTGGTACAGTCTACAGGACCTTGTCTTGACTACTTACCTTGGCATTTACCATCCTATTACCTTATAATGATGTATCTTTTGCCATTTTTCCTTCAAAATGCATTTTTAACTCAAAGGTAATTATCCTAGCCTGAGTATTTAATTTTCCTTGATTAATTAATGAAATGTGTTTAATTTCTCAAGTTGATGAGGTTACTGGAATGTTCCTGTAGTATGTTGAACATGTCATGTAATTGCCTCAACAATTACGATATTCACCAAATGTTCCACCTGATTCAGAGATATGGGTTATGTGGAGAAATGTGTACACATGGACATCTACTATCCAAATTGGTCAACACTACAACAACAAGAGTGTTAATTTTGGTCAACACTTCAACCAATTCATGTAGTGTGCACGAGTGTGTTGCGATTTCATGCCTTTGATCATGAAATCGTAACGAAGTGACTAATTATGTAATTTTGTTGTCTGATTGGTGTGTCTGAAGCTAATATCGTAATGTCCTAACTCTCCTTAGTAGATTTTACAGGATTGGATATCTAGAGAACTGTTAGTTATGATTTGAATGTCATTGTAAAAATATTGATGGAATTTGTGCCTGAAGATATAGATTGATAGTAGTATTAAGAAGGAAGCAAGACTGAACTATGTTCATCACACATACTATGTTGATTATGGAATATAAGACTGGTTTATGTGCATCTATATTTTTATTTTCTTAGTTTGTAAGTGTGTAGCGAGCATAATTCTACGGGAAGGAAAGGCCCCCTTCATCTCAAAAGTAGCACCCAAGTTAATTTTATTTATTCTTTGCATTAGAATTAAGTGAGATTTCATCACTGATATAATTTCATTAAGTTTGATTCTTGTGGAAAGTTTGATAGAATTCTATAGTAAGGTTAGTTAATTGATGTTGCAATTTTATTTATGTGTGTGGTTCAACTAATGTTCGTGAGAACAAGAATTTCGTGCTTGATTTCCTGACAATTTAATTGGTGATTCTTTGAACAAAGAATTTTTAGAGCTGCAAATTGATGCAATTGATGATCACCAATCTTCACTGGTCGACAGCTGTCCATGATAGATATATTGTCCACATGTATTAGTTTTTTTTATTTTGTTGCTTATGTTTTAATTAAAGGTTGTTGATCTAACCTACAGAGTGGATCCAACGGAGTATCTTTGGATATAAAAAACTATATCCAACCTGCAATTCTACCTTAGAATATCCACTGTTAGATGAGCAATTGGTTTTGAAGTTTGTTTCATGGCTTATTAGAATGGTGTGTCTTTGAGATTTGTTCTGCATATATTGTTCTTGGTGCTTCGTAATTTGTCATCCTGGATTGATAATTAATGTACCGAATTACTATCATATAATTCACCTGACACACAATGTTTTTGAAAGCAATCATTTTATCAAACACGTAGTATGAAAACTACATTTTCACCATGTATAGGCTACTTTCTAGCCCATACAACTCCAATGTTATAACTAGTAGCTCTGATATCACTTTGTCACATACCAAATACCCCTTGTACTCTTTTGAGGATATGGGATATGCCATAACCACACCAATTTCAAGCTAATTTTATCTCTAATATCATTCCATAACATACCCATTACCCTATGTCCACCTTGAGGACATCAAGTACTTCTTAAAACCACCAATTTATATCAACTTCTTTCTATAATACCATACTATGATGTACCTAGCCATCTCATTGGGCTGAAAACAACATTCTATAGCTCTTATACCAGTTTCCTCATTGTCCTTTATTAATTAATGCATGCAATCATGACAAGCAGGCGTATGCAATTGCACTTAAATAATTCAATGGATAATTATGTCATAAATCATGATTACAATTGCAAGCTTAAACACGCAAATGGACTTGAACAAACTAGAAACTAATTCAACTGATATATAAACAACATTAATTCAACATATTCACAAATAAATCATAACACTTATATTTTTGGGAATTAGTCAACAGCTTGTTGCAAACAAAGGATGTTCCACCCAACCATAGGCTCTTTGTTGAACTTAATATCTCTACAATGAGGCCACCCTCAGGCTAAGGCTATGAATCCATAAGGGCGAATCTATCTATGATTGGCTCTATCTCTCTTCACACAGCCCAATTCACAGAATTTGAAATATGTAGACTCTTACAACTATCCCAATCCATCGGCCCTCTTTCCCCATTATCCTACACAACCCTAGGAATGGAATCCCCTTCTCTGCCATGCATTCCCTTAGGCTATCCCACTTCCCTCTAGGGGTCCAACACATACCAACAAGGAAATATCATCATTGGGTACTCCAGGGATTGTGAGTTGTAATTCATTTACTCAACATCGGTAATTTCCCTTGCACATGGGCACAATTTCCACATAGTTTTCATAACAACCATTTCCATAATTCTATCACAACATTCATGAAACAACTTGAGCTCTATGAGAAAAAAACTGTTGGAAGAATGGACATGAATATCCTTTGCATGTCCAAAATCACGGGATATATTTGCATGTCAAAGATACACCATGTATCTTCATAAGAAGCCCATGTATCTCTCTTAACCACTAATTCCAAGGTGGACAAGACTTAGGATAATTATAAAGCAAGGCTTAATAAAGCTAAGGTTCAAGGACTTAGGCTCACAATAAAATAATATTATCTTTATTTGGCCCCTTTGAGCCACCTAAGCCCCCCTTTATTTCCCATCTTGTGAATTCATAGCCCCCCTGATCCAGATTATGCTAAGAATGAAACGAGACAAAAACAAAATATAGCAGAGAACACAAAAATACAGTGAAACCCAACTTCTATTAATGAATAAGATAGAAAAACATTGTGGAACAAAAATTGGCAGAATGGGGTAGCTTATCTCTGAAAAGAAAGAGAGGTTGGTTATGCTTCATTCACAACAAGCTTTACCTAACGCTCCATTGCATGCTTAAATGGCCTCCTTCACCTCAATTATATATGAGATAGTGAGAGGAGAACAATTCCCATGATGCATGTGGGATAAATTAGTATAAGTTTAGTCCCTGAGGTGTAGGACAGCCGGTGACGGAGTGTGTTGCTAAGCCACTCCGTGTTGAAAAGTCACCGATTCGAAACCTGCAGGGACAAAAAATCCAACCATGTTAAGGGTTGGTGTGGCTCAGGCCGGGTGCGATCCCCAGGTGATTTTGACGGCTTAGATGCCCCTGAGTCATGATTTCTCAAGCCAAAGTTTAATCCCGATGCCAAGAAGGTCTGGACCAATTAACAAACAAAAAAAAAATTAGTATAAGTTTATAAAATTCCATAGGAAAGTAAAACACTAAGACTTCACAGGTGGTCACCCATCCCAGTACTACTCTAGCCCAAGCACGCTTAATTGCATATTTCTAATGGAATATGATGCATTAACGCTATGTTGTAAGCATGTACATAAGACCACTAGGAAATCATTACATGATGATTGTAATTAACAAATGAAGATAGCATTACATTCCATTCCCCATCTTGGTTTATCAAAACCATACACTTGAAATGTTGATTCAATGGAAAAGGTGGATGGCCACCAACATCCACCTAGATCATTCCTCCCCCCTTAGGAAGAAATGGTCCCCATTTCGTCAAGTTCCCTCAAGGGATGGGGAAACTTCTGTTGAATTTGAACCTTGGTGAGTCACTTGCCTTGTTGAAGTAGATGTCTTGCTTGTAATTTTACTTTGGAAGGATTTCATGAACCTGTTGGAGGTGTTGGATTCACTCAACAGATCTAGATGCATGATATGCCTTGGTTTGAGTGTGAGAGGACTTTGTCAGTGAATATGCAACAAGAAGAGATATATCAATATTGGGGGATAATGGTTGGAACCCCCAAGCACACCTGAAAAGGTTCATGGCCAATAGAGCTATGATGAACATATGGAAGGTTCTCATTCTTTTGGTGCTCCACTACAATCTTGTTGACCTGCTTCTGTTGGATATAAACGTCTTGGGTCGAGGTTGTAGTGGTCGCAGTGACCTTCTATTCACTATCTGACTGGATCGTGAAGGGGGGGAATTTTTGGTTTGAGAGATTACTTTGCGGCATTGTTTTTCCAAGATCAATGAAATGGCAGTAGTTGGAGCTACCTTTGGTACCATGTAGAGCTAACCTCCCAGAATAACAATGACATTGTAGGGCCAAGACTCATAGATAGCATGACATTTCCACAAATATGGTTTTCCTAAAAGAACATCACAGACTTCAAGTGGGGAAACATCACACACTACCTCATCATTGAAGGGCTTGGTTCCATTGGACAGACGCCATTGTTGGATGACACAGATGTATCTTCCCTGTCTCAACCATCCGATGGTGTATGGTTGGGGGTGTGGCATCATTGGAAACTTCAATCTCTTGAAAACCTCAGCTGAGATGAGGTTCATCTGACTCTCACTGTCAACAATGAAATGCAATGGGTCCCCTTGACCCACATCTATGAGTGAAAGAGGTGCTCCCCCTCCTCAAGCTCCTCTAGTTCTTCCAGATGTATTGTTGTGGTCGTAATGATAGCAATGGGTTATTCATCGATGATATTTTTCCCTTTATTGTTCTTTGAATCAGAGTCTGATTCAGGTTCTGATTATTTTTCTTTGAGCTCAGCCACCAATGATTATTTCGAGAGACATTCATCGGTGTTGTGCCAGGGGCTCTTGTGGAACTCACACCTCTTTCTGGTGTCTTTCTTAGACTTCTTGTTACCTTTCTTTTCCTGCATCTTGGACTGGCTCTCTTGAGTTTTATGTTCCTTGCTATGTCCTTTGTTCTATGAGTTAGGGTTTCCTTTGCCATGATTCTGTTGTGGTGTATTTTCAAACCCAAACTTACTCTTACTCTACTGCTTGAATTTCTGCTCAATTTTGACTACATATTGATAAGAAACTTCCAGTGAGGATATGTCCAAGAAATCCATCTATGTTTGAGTGTACATGTGCATACCACTACAATACTCCAAAATTACGTGTCGCTCAGAGTCTTTGATACCCAACTTTGAGCGCAAGGTATAAAATATGTTAGTGTACTCTAGCACCATCTGATCTTTTTTCTGACGTAGAGTCATCCATCTCATGTACTAGTCATCATATTTTTCGACATGGTAGAACTCCTCCTTTAGGGCATCTACAAAGGTAATCCAAGTATGTTCTCTTTTGAATGGTGTAGATTCATCCATGGTGTACCTGTCCCAGTAACCTTCCCATGAAGCTCTGACATGGGGAAGGGATTTAAGGTGTGCGAAGGTTATCTTTTCACTGTTGGAGAAATTTTGGACAGAGTAATAATCTTCTATCATATTCAACTATTTTTCTAAAGCATTCGCATCTATCTGGCCTTCAAATAAGTGGATATCAAAATTGACTTTTACCTTGAAGGGTGTCGCACCTCCAAAATAGTTTCTTGTCGAAGAGGCCTCGGTCGCCACCATTGGTAGTCTTCAAAGGGTCTGAGTGAATTATTCCATCATGTCATTCCTCTATCACACGAGGGCTTCCTCGAGCAACATATTGAAAGGATCTCCTACTCTGTCATATCTCTTTACTTTTGTCATGGGAGGTCTCTTGGGCTAGCGAGAGAGGTTGTCCTCAAGAGAAACTAGCTCGAGACCCAAATCTCTATACCCTAACCTCATTGGGGACCTTCTCTAAGAAATGACAAGGATCAGACTACTTTGATACCACTGATATGGATTATGCTTAGAATGAAACGAGACAAAAACAAAAATATAGCAGAGAACACAAAAATGCAGTGAAACCCAACTTTTATTAATGAATAAGATAGAAAAACATTATGGAACACAAACTGGCAAAATGGGGTATCTTATCTCTAAAAATAAAGAGATGTTGGCTACGCTTCATTCGCAACAAGTTTTAAATTACACCCCATTGCATGCCTAAAGGGCCTCCTTCACCTTAATTATATATGAGAGAGTGAGAGGAGAACAATTCCCATGATGCATGTGGGATAAATTAGTCTAAGTTTATAAAATTCCATAGGAATATAAAACACTAGGACTTCTCGGGCATTCACCCATCTCAGTACTACTCTAGCCTGAGCACGCTTAACTATGGAGTTCTAATGGAATTTGAAGCATTAACGCTATGTTGTAAGCATGCACATAAGACCACTAGGAAATCATTACACGATGTTTGTAATTAACAAATGAAGATGGAATTACATTCCATTCCCCATCATGGTTTATCAAAACCATACACTTGAAATGTTGATTTAGTGGAAAAGGTGGATGGCCACCGAGATCCACCTGGATCACCCCCATTCATTTGTCATTCTCAGTCTACATGTGACGTATATTTTTATTATCACTCAATGTGAAATTTAGATATTATATCATTCAGTGTTTAACCATTCATGATGTACACATATTTATTTCTAATATGGGGATCAAAATTGGGGTTGTTATAGGGACAAACCAGCAGGAGAGGGTGATGGTTGCAAGCATGATGGTTAGGGTTTCAGGCTATGACAAAGAGCAAGTTTATTGACACATGTGATTGTAGGTTGTTAATGGTAGTGTATTGTGGTCTTTTGTTCTTTGTCTATACCTACAACAAACAAATCATAAAAAAAGGAATATTTAGGAGTAGTCCATTATTAACTAACAATATTTAAAAGGAATGGATGAGAGGAGAATACCATGAGGTGCCCCTCTAGACTTTTTTACAAGATATTTTCACCTTGCCCTAGATATTTTTTATTCCATATGAGAAAGATGTTATCTTCTTAAAATCTTGTCATTTTGTTTGTCACCTATTCTTTGTATTTCATTCTCTTTTATGCATGCAATATTTCATTACCAATAGGGATACATGGTCCTCAATATAATATCTTTTTATCGAACTAATTTCATAGATTGAAATAATATAGAGACTTGTGGGGAGGCTAATTCCCAATACAAAATACAAATTGAGGTAAG
Source organism: Picea engelmannii (assembly GCA_009831015.1). NCBI lineage: Eukaryota > Viridiplantae > Streptophyta > Pinopsida > Pinales > Pinaceae > Picea > Picea engelmannii. Next base: position 212,133 of record ML792771.1, on the reverse strand, counting down.
GTTAAACACTTTGTTATCAAGAGTATTATAATTATACCAAACACCTAATATATATACCAAAAAGTTTTGTTTTTTTTTTCCATGAAATTGGTAGTGGTACCAAAATAATAATAGAAATTGGGTGATGACATTTTGAACCATCATCAAATTTTAGTAATGTACCAGAAACACCCCCAAAGTTCAATCAAACACCAAAATATAAATCAATTAGCTTTATTCATTAGGTAATAGTCACATTCTTTAAACAAATCAAACACCAAAATATAAATCTATTAGCTTTATCCATTAGGTAACAGAGTCACATTCTTTGAACCATCAAACAAATGAAGCCTTCAAGGACGGTTTTTTTTTTTTTAGATTCCTCTTTCTAATGCCAATGTTGATTGATTAAATGATACAGTTTCCAATCAAGATAAAGTTAGAGATGAACTCCGAAAAACATAAACAAATAGAAATGATCATTGAATAGATCAAGTGAGATGAGTCCAATTGCATGGTCTTGTCCATCATAAAAAAGAAGGATGTTGAAATCTATAACCTATAACAAACCCAATCAACCCACATAAACATATGTGATTACCCATTGAAAAGGGAGAACATGTCATAGTTTACTCGATTTCACAGGACATGAATGGACATTGTCATCAAGAGAGAAGACACAACAATTGATGATTTTATGGTTTACTACATTGTCAAAAGTGAAAGGGAAGGACACCTCAATTCACATGTGAAGATTGCCTTATCAATCCTTCACAATCATTCATGGACAAATAAACACCATCACCAAAGAGAAGTACGATGATGTGATGGGCGAGAGATGTGTATCTTCCATTGCTCTCCATAAAGAAATGTCTTGCCCTTGTCCCCTGAGCCAACATCACATCCAATCACTAAGCACAAAATCGAATAAAATAATTTACATACTACCCAAAAGAATTGATTTAGAAAACCGAGAGGATAGTTATGCATCAACCTTGGGTTACCAAAAGCATCCTATCCATTTAGAGATTTATGTGATGGTACCATGAACATATCACCCATATCAATAAACAAAGAATTCTTCAAATAGAAATGATCCTCTTGAACTATTTGAATATATATTATGGTCAGTTGTGCAACAAACTACTTTGAGGAGACAATGGATTAGGTCATGCAACTTTAGAATATCAATCATTAAACTTGCATGATGTCTGGCAAATTTTAAATCTAATGAAGGCATTTGTCAAAACGAATTGCCTTGCCTGAGTCTACCATGACAACTTTCTCTTGACTGATATGGATAGTAGCGTAATCCCCATCCAAGGTTTGAGGTTACTAGTTTGAAGTGAGTGATATGCATATAAAACTGTGTATTATAAATATATAGAATCAAAACATTATCAAGAAAGGAAATGAGCCCTCCATTGTCAACTGCAAATATTTACAAACATTGGATGTAATTTCCTTTATCATAATTGTTCTGGATGTAATTTCTTTGTATTCTGTTTTAAATTTATATGAAATATTTTTAAAGTCCTAATAGTTTGAAATTGAACAAAATGTTATAAATCATATTGTTCCAAAATTATTGTGTATTTTCTTTATTTTTATGTATTGTATTTTGTGTATTGTAGATGTAATTTCTTCTTGTTATCTAGTATCATATTAAAGTTGTAGGAAATATTTTAAAGATCTTGGTGTTCGAAATTGAACAAAGTTAATTAACAATTATTTTTGTAGTTTTCCAATGAAAATTCTCACATTTAATAAGTAAAAATGAAATTCAATTTAATAGAGAAAGGAATTTGCAATGAACACTAAATGATAAAGAGTCTTAACCAATATATCCTACTACTTTAGAAAATTGGTACACTAGAGATAGTAAGGAAAAAGGACTAACAGGATTGAGCATATCACATATGCAATTACATCACTTATATTTGGAAAAGAGCTCCAAAAACGTTTCAGCAAAAAAATAATAATATTAAAAAAAAAATGAGATAATATTTTTAGATTTAAAATAGTTAGAGGTAAAAGTGTTGCTATCCACATAAATTGAGATAAAAATTTTAGATTTAAAATGGTTAGAGGTAAAAGTGTTGCTATCCACATAAATTATTTGAAATACTTGATGAATCAACTTATAAGAATAGAAAGAACTAGAAGATGATGATGTTTTGGAAATTTTATTAAAAAAACATGCCATTAAGCTATAATAGAGTGTCTTTATCCTATAAGAATACCATCCACTACAATATTTTAGAGAAGATACCACCATGTTGTTACCAATACAAGGCATTTTTTAATGTTTCATTTTTTGACACTTTGCTTCAATTTGGTGGCAATTAGGGTGGTAATGTGGTATTTTTTATTTACAACTAGAAAATGTCCCATGAAACATTTGTAAACACAACCAACTAAGTTTCATAAATACTAATGTTCATATAAACATCTTAAAATTTATATAAAAAACATCAATTATTGAGACAATAATTACTTCTCTAAATATATCTAAAGTATAGATCTTAATTATTTCCCATTTGACATCCTCATTAATGTTTAAATAATATTCCACATAAATTTCTAAGTTAACATATTTACATTGAACATTATTCTAGTTGTGGTTATATATATATATATATATATATATAGAGAGAGAGAGAGAGAGAGAGAGAGAGAGAGAGAGAGAGAGAGAGAGAGAGTATTCATACTTTATTGGTGGAAAACCTATTGTAATATATTGCTATACGTTTTTGTCATTTTTCCCATGTTATGAGCTTCCCCATGAAACTATGGCCAACCCTCCCCTTTCTTCAATGGCAATCATATTAAAACCAGTGAATCAATATTTCTCACAATTACATTGGTTATAAACATGGTTATGCACTTGTAACCTGCAAAATTACCTCAACAAAAGTCGTTTTGTGGTGACATGCCCACTCCCCATTTTACACACCCCCCATTTTACTCATCAAATGTATCGTGTCGACTGGAAGGCATAATATAAACTCATTTTTCTCATCGGTGTTATCTTTTCCACTAACTTTGTTCCTCTTATATGATTGTGCTAAGTCCATTACCATGGCACAAATTGAGTAATGTTGGGTAAAGATAATGATGATGGGAAGAATGACTACGAAATATGTATTATTGTGGAGTGGATAATTCCATGGTAAAATGGAAGGTGGATAAAACGGGGATTGGGTATGTCACCCACGATACTAGTTTGTTGGGGTGTTCTACAAGTTATAGGTGCATAGTACTTACCACTCTTGTCACCATAAAAATCACTGAGAAATGTCAAGTTGTTGGCTTCAATCATATAACTACGGCTATCATCTATAAAAGGGAAAGGGAACAATGTATTTCCATGCGGGAATTTTGAGATATGAGGGAAAATAGGGCAAAAAAATTTGCAATTATAGATATTTGCAATAAGACTACCATCAACAAAGCATGAATAATTTTCCATAGAAGACAACTAAACCATAGTAGAGTAAAAAATAAAGTATTCTCTACACATGGGGAAATGGGACTAATCTTAAATAAGGATTAATAAAAAAAAAAATCAAGAATGATGCATTACAATCAAGAGATGAGGAGATATAGAGGGTAAAAAAAAATCTAACTACCACATGATCAAACAAGAAACAACTATACTAAATAAGTAAAATGTAAAATTGAAAGAGTGAAAGGAGAGAATCATACATGTACTTACCTATTTTCTAATGATGTCATGTGAGTTTCTAATAGAGCATGTTTGAGGCTAGTTGAAAGTTGCTAAGTTGTTGTAGATGCAAAATGTCGAGTGAATTCTCACAACATTCACTTAATGCAACATCTCTAGTTTCCTTTGTTCAATCTTTTGTTTTATCCAAATCATGAAAAATAGAAACACAACTTATTTTTTTCTTTAATTGGATTGAATAAAGGATTAAATGACGGAAAGTTGAGATTTTAAATTAAGGGAATGGTGTATTTTCCAATAAAGAGATGAAGACAAAAATATAGGGGCTCGTTGTTCTTGTTCCGATAGTTTCATCTTGAATACAATTTTGAATAATTTTTATCACAACATTCCATCATGTCCACTAAGAAAAAGGGTAGAATAAACATTATCAACTTCCCATTGATATTTAGATTTAGATTTAACACATTGAATATTTTTCTCTAATTCTTTAAAAAAGTATATTTAACACATCTTTCATAGATAACATCTAAACTAATTAAAATTGTTCTTCTCATATGATTGGAATCATCTCCTTCTACTTAAGCAGTGGAACAATAGAATATCAAGAAATAGTACTAAAGCATATTTTAGAATACTCAAACTATAATGTACCATTATTGGTTAAAGATGTGTGTAGGTCTCCACTTTTAAATAGAATATCATGGAATAGTACTATAAAATATTTTATGAACTCAGACTATAATGTGCCATTATTTGTTAAAGATGTGTGTAGGTATTCACTTTTGAAAATTTTAACGTGTTAAATTTAAATACAATGAAAAGGCAATCAAGAATGTTTGCTCTACCCTATTGTAGTTAGTGGGAGTGATGCAACTTTATGATATAAAGTTATTGGAAAACATTTACATCCATATATGGAGACATATACAACATAATATTTGATCACACCGACCTAAATACTGATTGGGCACTAACAATCATAAGGATGCTTATATTTGAAAACTATAACTTAGAGATGGTAAATTGTGGGAAATGAATAAGTGTAAGAAACCAATTTAACATTATGGAGATGGAGAAATAGGAAGTAATTGTAAATTGTGGAAAATGAATAAGTGTAAGAAACCAGTAATTGTAAATTGTGGAAAATGAATAAGTGTAAGAAACTAGTAATTGTAAATTGTGGAAAATGAATAAGTGTAAGAAACCAATTTAACATCATGGAGAAATAGGAAGTAATGTACAAACAAATGGAAGGCACAAACATACATGATAAATAGTGAGAAAACTATATTTACACGTGGAGGGGAAAATCCAAATGTTATGCTTTAAATATAAATGCAAGAGAAATAGATTGGTCGACTTTTCATTAGTCATAAGAACCCTAAATAACATACTTAGGAAAATAACAAAAGACTATAGTAATAACAAAATAAGGAAAATAACAAAGGACTATAGTAATAACAAAATAAAGGAGATAATGCCACCAAACAATGGCTCTTATTACTGATATAAACACTAAAACAATTTTTTATTATTATTTCTCTTATTACTGATATAAACACTAAAACAATTTTGTATTATTATTTTCGAGGTAACCATGTTATAATATAAATACTAAAATAATTGTTTTCGGGATCACCATAATGAGATAAACACTAAAACAAATTTTTATTATTGTTTTCGGGGTAACCATGTTATAATATAAATACTAAAACAATTGTTTTCGGGGTTACCATGTTATAGAAACCATGGTCAATATTTTGGATCTATGTAGTTTATTTGAGCTTGTTATGTTTTTTTAATTTAATTTATCAACTTTTTTTGGGAATTTTTATGATGGGTAAGCATTCATTTTTTTTAGCTTCTTTCCCTTTTCATTTTTGTCTTGATGATGGATCGTGTATTATGGATCTAAAATGCCAATCATGGTTTCTATGGCATAATGATTTTTTAAAACAATTGGCAACAAAATTAGACATTGTGAAAGTCTAAAACAATTTGTTGCATTGTTCATGAATCAACAAGAAGCTTTCAGAGAGATGGAGAGATGAATCATAAAGGGTAGGACTATTCATTAGAAATGATAATACAAATAAATATTGAATATCGAATCATCAAAATTAAAATGTATAGATGCATAAACACGTGTTTGCACTTAGTGGAAGGTATGAAAAAAACATGGGACAATACATCATGCATGGAGGGATTTATTGGTCTTAGATCTAGCGATTCTAAGCATGTCAATGTTGATCTATAATCCATTATTTAGGATTCATGAAGTTAAGCAATAACGACATTGATTAAATTACTATGAAAACAAACATCTTACATTTTGTTTGTAGGCATTTTTCCTCTCTAGAGAAGGCCTCTAGCATTGATGATGATTTATGGCTAAGTTCCAAATCTTGGTAAAAGTTAGATGTAACTAGCCTATCAACCTATCCTTAGGAATATTTACTCGGAGGCCTTTAGCATTGATGATTATTTATGGATAAGCTCCAAAGCTTTAGTAATAGGAGTTTAATGTAACTAGCCTATCAACCTATCCTTAGGAATATTTACTTGAGAATCCCTGAAAAGTTCTAATATTTGTATTCCCTTTAACAAAGGGAAATGGATTCACCTGGCCAAAAAAATATTATTGTCTAGTCACGACATACTTTCATATAAATCTAATGTTAAAGAAAAATAATTTGAATAAATACAAAGTTTATTTATTAGACTTTCTTACTCTTCTCGTGATTCTAGCTAGGATGGGTTTATGGTGAGATTAATTTAGGCGTTTGTCTTAAAATGATGGAAAAAAATATTTTTTTTTCTCATATATATTATTCAATCCTTATGTTTTTATTTCTTGTATTCAAATTTGACATAATCAGTCTTGTGAGGCATGCTATGGTTGATCATAATTAAGCCTCCTTAATTTGTTTTAAACAAGAGCATAAAATAGCATCTTGGGAGTGGATAGTGAAATCAAACATTACAAGTAATATATGAATCCTTTTGATGCTGTTACTTTTCCTTATGGACCATTCATTGGGTGATTATATAACTTTTGGTACAAGGGCCCCAATTGATTTTAGGGAAACAATTATGGGGAATCTAAACTAGGATTAGAACACAAGTGCTTACACTTGATATAGAATTCAATATATAATCTCTAGAGTTACAATAATAAGAATGTATGTAATGGATCTATTTGGGCCAATTAAATTGGGAACCTTGGTAAACTTGAGCAAGGCAATGGGTCCATATCCACAAAATGGGTCATTAATCAAGAAAAATCCATTTCAAAGGAGGGGCTCCTCATTCTTGTTGGAAAACCAAGGAATTAGGTATATTATGGATCTAAACATTCCAAAAAGAGTTGGTGTCTAATGACATTAGTACAATGCTTAAGCACAAGTGAGCATATCTCATTATACAAAGGAAACAAGAGGAAACAAAGAACTTCCAGAAAACTCCCATGATAAATTGATCCATAAGGTCATCTATATATAGCACCAAAGTGTAACTAAATTTATGTAAGTGAGTAGGACATGGTCCACTTTGATTAGCCAAGTCATGTATTTAATTCCTTGAATTCTTCCTTGACCATTGCACCAATTGATTTCCATGGTCGACCTCACTGACTAGTCAAATACCCTATTGAATATCCAATCAACTATCAACTTTAAACTAATAATCTCCAAAAGATCAAGGGATGTGATGATCATGTTGTTACAACAACCTTCCATCAGCACAACACTCTAGATATTTAGGAGGTGGAATTACTTCTATACACC
>ML792771.1:191861-204628 GCA_009831015.1 Picea engelmannii | reverse complement strand
ATTTTGTTTGTAGGCATTTTTCCTCTCTAGAGAAGGCCTCTAGCATTGATGATGATTTATGGCTAAGTTCCAAATCTTGGTAAAAGTTAGATGTAACTAGCCTATCAACCTATCCTTAGGAATATTTACTCGGAGGCCTTTAGCATTGATGATTATTTATGGATAAGCTCCAAAGCTTTAGTAATAGGAGTTTAATGTAACTAGCCTATCAACCTATCCTTAGGAATATTTACTTGAGAATCCCTGAAAAGTTCTAATATTTGTATTCCCTTTAACAAAGGGAAATGGATTCACCTGGCCAAAAAAATATTATTGTCTAGTCACGACATACTTTCATATAAATCTAATGTTAAAGAAAAATAATTTGAATAAATACAAAGTTTATTTATTAGACTTTCTTACTCTTCTCGTGATTCTAGCTAGGATGGGTTTATGGTGAGATTAATTTAGGCGTTTGTCTTAAAATGATGGAAAAAAATATTTTTTTTTCTCATATATATTATTCAATCCTTATGTTTTTATTTCTTGTATTCAAATTTGACATAATCAGTCTTGTGAGGCATGCTATGGTTGATCATAATTAAGCCTCCTTAATTTGTTTTAAACAAGAGCATAAAATAGCATCTTGGGAGTGGATAGTGAAATCAAACATTACAAGTAATATATGAATCCTTTTGATGCTGTTACTTTTCCTTATGGACCATTCATTGGGTGATTATATAACTTTTGGTACAAGGGCCCCAATTGATTTTAGGGAAACAATTATGGGGAATCTAAACTAGGATTAGAACACAAGTGCTTACACTTGATATAGAATTCAATATATAATCTCTAGAGTTACAATAATAAGAATGTATGTAATGGATCTATTTGGGCCAATTAAATTGGGAACCTTGGTAAACTTGAGCAAGGCAATGGGTCCATATCCACAAAATGGGTCATTAATCAAGAAAAATCCATTTCAAAGGAGGGGCTCCTCATTCTTGTTGGAAAACCAAGGAATTAGGTATATTATGGATCTAAACATTCCAAAAAGAGTTGGTGTCTAATGACATTAGTACAATGCTTAAGCACAAGTGAGCATATCTCATTATACAAAGGAAACAAGAGGAAACAAAGAACTTCCAGAAAACTCCCATGATAAATTGATCCATAAGGTCATCTATATATAGCACCAAAGTGTAACTAAATTTATGTAAGTGAGTAGGACATGGTCCACTTTGATTAGCCAAGTCATGTATTTAATTCCTTGAATTCTTCCTTGACCATTGCACCAATTGATTTCCATGGTCGACCTCACTGACTAGTCAAATACCCTATTGAATATCCAATCAACTATCAACTTTAAACTAATAATCTCCAAAAGATCAAGGGATGTGATGATCATGTTGTTACAACAACCTTCCATCAGCACAACACTCTAGATATTTAGGAGGTGGAATTACTTCTATACACCGCCCTATAATTGCATCTTCCTAAATCCCAAGCATAACTTGAAGTTTCACAAACTTAGCTTCTGTATGTCGCTTCATAAATATATTAGCAATTTGATCATCTATCCTGCAAGAAATAAGATTCATAACATTATCCTATACCAACTTCCTCAAATAGTGATTATGAAGCTCTATATGCTTCATGTTACTATGAGAAACATGATTTTCGGAAACCTATATTACACTTCGATTGTCACAATACACTATAGTCGATCCCTCAACAATAAATACGAGTTCAACCATGAGATTTTGAATCCACACTACTTCTATGCTAGCATTAACTACACCGTGATATTCTTCTTTAGTAGTTGAAAGAGAGACCACCTTATGCTTCTTATAAGACCAAAGTATGGGTCCAGAGCTAAGATGAAACAAATAACCATATGTAGACTTTTGGTCATCTCCATCTCCATCCCAATCCAAGTATATGTATCTGACTAACTAGATTTGTATGCTCATGAGAATACTTGATACAATGTTGATAATTTCTCTTGATATAATGAACAATTCTCTTTGTGGTATTCAAGTAACTTTCTCTTGGATCCTACATGAAATGAGAAACCATACTAATACCAAAGGAAATATCAAGTCAATTGTGAGTTAGATAGATAAGTCTACCAACAACCTACCTATAGAGAGTAGCATCAACTTTTGGAGAATCACATTCTTTATTCAACTTCACTCTTGATCGGTAAGGTGTAACACGCTATTTGTAGTCTTCCCTTTTGAACCTCTATAATCAATAAAACACATATTTAGGTTGAAAAATAAATATACCATCATCCATTTGTAATACTTACATGCCTAAAAAGAAATGCAATAGACTAAGTTCATTCATTTCTAAGGTATTTATTTATTGTTTCTTCAAACCCAAAATTAAATCATCATTAGCTCCAATTATGACTAGAGCATCATCATACAATGCAATAATTTAGGTTTCCTTATTTACATGTAAAACATAGATACTATGGTCTAACTCACAGCATGATAAAGAATCGTTCAATCTTATCATACCATGCCCTAGGGGCTTGTTTGAAACCATATAATGATTTCTTCAATCCATAGAAAAGGCTCTCATCTTATTCAAACCTTGAGGGTTTCTCCATATAAATCTATTTAGTGAGATCTGTTAGCACTAGAAGTCACCTCCTTATTGCAGGGGAGGTAAGCCCAGTACCCATCAATTTGTATGCCACAATGAATAAATTTAATGGGGTCAAATGGGCGCAGACTCGAGATGATATCGCTTTAACTCAGAAAACTAAACTGGTATGCACATGCAGATGAGGTCTTGATTCAACTTCAATCGACAAGTTGGATTAAAGGTGAATAGAAGGAAGACTTGGTGAGGAGAATGTAGAGGTCTGCTATGGACATCAGGTCTTCCAGTAGCCTAAGGAAGAAAAACTCAAACACAAGATCCTCTTGGATTCAAAGTTTCAGACACTGAAGTATATTTAAGGAACACAGTCATAACAACACAATGATCAAACATACATCAGGATGCAGCTACAACACCTCAACTGGATCATCCATGCATGAGCTCTTCAGTGTGAGAGGGAAAAAGATAACAAAACTAATTGATTAAAATTGGTCACAATACTGTTGAAATCAAACCTTCATAACAACAGCATACGACCCTCGACTAGATCCTCCATGCCCGAGTGTTCTAACACAGCTTTTACAGAGAGATGGAAAGAATTTGACTTATACTAAATAGGAAATCTCAAATCCTATTACACAACAGATAACCAGAGCTTTCATCAAAGATTTAAAATGTGGAAGCCTATCTCAACCATCAACCATAACAAAATATCAAAACTGCCTATATATACTAAAAATGTTGCAACCACCAAGAGTGTGATCGGACCACCGCATTAACATTTTCAGTCGGTGCCTTCTCTGTCAGATTGTGCAGGCCCCCTCATGTCAGATGTGAGTCAGCCACAGTTATGTGCTTTATAGGAAAATATGTCCATACGGAAGCTTCGGATTGACAGTCTGCCTTTACGACTACTCTCTACATGTTTTCCATTTATGTGGTGAGACGAGTTTTCAACCACCTCTCTCACTTTCATTAATGACCTGCATGGGGATTGAAACGCGGCTTAATGTCAAGGGGAAACCACACGCTGCTCTTGAATAGGACGCCATATAAAAACGTGATTGTGGGGCCACTCAAAGGTGGTTTGGGTTCACACCGCTTTTGAGCCCGCAATCCACCACCTTTTTCCACGTATTACTTTTTTCAAACCACGGATTCAATTGCGGGACTTCTAAAGAAAATTAGCGCCCGAGCACGTCGCGTCCTCGCAATGGACTGTGGCCATCGATCTTGTGATCTTGGGCGAGGATTTACAATCAATGGCTCAAATCTTCCCTCTTCAGATCAATGGATCAGATCTTCCCTTTTCAAATCGACGGTCGAGATCTGCTTCAAGACTTCGGGCTTCGGTCTTTCTTATGGCACTATACTTCGTGCAATTTTGAAATCTCGAATACCCGGGGGCCGTTAATATGGAATGCTCTTGGAATCTCCACCGCTGACAAAATTCAACCTATCTATTTGTATTTTAAGCCTGAAATGAGTTTCTCTACATGCTGTGCTCAGACGCTTCTTGTGCAGACCACGAACTTGGATGACCTGTTGCCCTTGACAACTATATGTGATAATATTTGGCTCCACAGGGGATGGCATGCTCCCTACGAGCTGCCAAGAACAAGTAGTTCCAATCGCCTTCTACATTGGGCTATGGAGTCATGCTAAAAAAAAATCCTTTTGAGAAATAAAATCCGACAAGCACACTATCCTAAAACAAAAACAAAACACGTGGGCTCCAGGAGGTTCTTATTTATGTACATAAACCTAAGCTAATTGATTTTTACAAAGCATTAGGTGAAAGAAAACTTCCACCATAGCCACCCAGACTGTCTGGTAATATGATCCTTCTCTTTACTGCAGATAATCCACAAAAGGCTAAGGTAGTATGACAGCAAAACGAGGACATGGCTTGGAACACTGACTATAACCCCAAATGATGATAAGTTGAATAAATCTGCGGGCTCCAATGCTTTTGGAAAACACAGCTCCATATATAATCCCACGGGGTCACAAAATTTATAATCAGGGGAGCTCAACTGGTAAGAAATTAACTCATGTTCTTTATTGCGTCTCACCTATCGTGTGATGTTTTCAGAGTGCACATGTGGGTGGAGAATGAATGCAGGTTGGTTGATACCAAGTGATACCTGCTCAATTACAGGTTATGGATAGGAGATAAACTGCCCACTAAGATCCTCCTTTACATGCTTCTTTATGTTTTCTGCGAGTCTAGGGTGGTTGATTTCCACCCAATGCTTTTCCTTAATTAATAAAGGAAAATGCTCTATAGTGAGGTCTTGGAAATATTTCATAACACCATACTCGCCTATGAGTATTGGTGAAGCAATGCAATTTGAAAATTTCAGAAAATCTGAAATGTATGACTCCATGTATATGGCCACAGGATCATGAATAATGTGACAGAATCCTAGCTTCTTTAGAAGACCAGGCTGCTCCTCTGTAAAATTCTCTCTGCTTGCAAATAAATTCCCTCCTTGTTATTTTGAGACCAACTCTTGATCATCAACAGTTGTCATCTATTCTTCATAAGAATGGTCACAAGATAAAGGTGCAGCAGGATTTAGAACATCATAATTATGATCAGCCAAGAACATGCAGTTATCTATGCAATCAACCATTGCTACATGCTCAAAATGTTCTAGAAACTGATCATTAGATTGATATGCGTTCCTGCCCATAGAAAAATCTGCAAATGTTGAAGAACCTAATTCCAACCGTGAATCATACCCACTTCCTTGTTGTTGTTGTTCCATATCTGATTCATATTCACTATCTTCTTTCTCAGAATCTAAAACATATTGACAGTCTTCTTTCTCATGTACATGCAAATTTTCGAGATATGCATGCCTATGAACCCACTTGCTATCCCTGATTTTCTCGTCGACCTCTACAGCATCTTCAAACATATGTCTTAACGATGAATATTTTCTTTCTCTCGGGAGAAGGACAAGCTCTAGATGTTGAACCATGACATAGTACACCATGCCAGCAGTCTCTGTGGGTCTGATCTCCACAGGCATACTATGATAAACATTATAAAACCTCATGTTGAAGATAGCCAAGGCTTAATCTTCCCCTCTCCTCAAGGCATTAAACTCAAACCAGTATTGATCAAGGGATTTTTTATCACCCCAACACTTTAAAAAACCATAGCATAGCTCGGTCCAGGAACCAATAGAACCGGCCTCCAAACATCTAAACCACACAGCAACATATCCAGACAGGGAATGTGAGAACAACCTCATAGTAACATCATCATGAACGATCTCAAACTGATCAATAAAGTTCTCAAAGCCCCCCAAGTGCCTCTCAGCTATAACATGATCCTCCCCAGAAAACCAAGGAACATACTCAAAGGAATAAGGAGGATAGGGATGTAGGTGATGTGGTAGCCTTAGAGGCTTAAACATCTTGTCTTTAATCTTAGCTTGAAAACTTGTGGGTTGAATATGGGATTCAAAAAGAGGATGGGGAGGTTCAACAGAAACAACAGGAGGTAATGAGATCTGATAAGGCTATGAATCATTTTCAACCTCCTCAAGGCTACAAGGGTGATCAATTTGGAGAGGAGATGTAATACAGATCTCACTTTTACGAATAGGATGAGGTGAAGACACGGGATTGGCATCTACAACACAAGAAGAGGGCATGTCTTCTTCTTCCAAGGATGGGTGAATGAAGGAAGGCTTATTGTCATCAGAATATACAAAGCAAAGGATAATCCTCTTTATCTGGGAAGGAAATGAGAGAAATGAGTTGATAAAGAAGAACAGGACTTCATGAAGAAAACTCATAGACTGATACTTGGTCTTTCCCTTCGGTATGGTCATTTTTCTGTCAACAGGATCCTCCCCAGTGGAGTCTTTGATGATGGAGTCTTGAGGTGCAAGATGCAATCTTCAATGGTTTTGATATTTGATGCACCTTCAGAATCAGAAGTTCTTTGTCGTTCTACCAAGGAAGATATCTTCTCTTTCATCCCTGGTAGCAGTGCCAGAAATGTTAGCACTAGAAGTCACCTTCTGATTGCAAGGGAGGTAAGCCCAGTACCCATCAATTTGTATGCCACAATGAATAAATTTAAGAGGGATAGAATGGGCGCAGACTCGATATGATATCGCTTTAACTCAAAAAACTGGACTGGTATGCACAGGCAGATGAGGTCTTGATTAAACTTCAGTCAGCAAGTTGGATTAAAGGTGAATAGAAGGAATACTTGGTGAGGAGAATGTAGAGGTTTGTTATGGACATCAGGTCTTCCAACAGCCTAAGGAAGAAAAACTCAAACACAAGATCCTCTTGAATTCAAAGTTTCAGACACTGAAGTATATTTAAGGAACACAACCATAACAGCACAATGATCAAGCATACATCATGATGCAGCTACAACAAATCGACTGGATCATCCATGCCCAAGATCTTTAGTGTGAGAGGGGAAAAGATAAAAAAACTAATTGATTAAAGCTGGTTACAATACTTATGAAATCAAACCTTCATAAAAACAACATACGACCCTCGACTGGATCCTCCATGCCTGAGTGTTCTAACCAGGAGTGTGATTGGACCACGGCATTAACATTTTCAGTCGACGCCTGCTCTGTCAGATTGTGCAGGCCCCCTCATGTCAGATGTGAGTCAGGCATAGTTATGTTCTTTACAGGAAAATATGTCCGTAAGGAAGCTTCGGATTGATAGTCTGCCTTTACGGCCGCTCTCTACATGTTTTCCATTTATGTGGTGAGAAGAGTTTTCAACCACCTCTCTCACTTTCATTAATGACCTACATCGGTATTGAAACACGACTTAATGCCAAGGGGGTGGCCACACACTGCTCTCGGATAGGATGCCATACAAATGCATGATTGTGGGGCCGCTCAAAGGTGGTTTGGGTTCACACCACTTTTGAGCCCGCAATCCACCACCTTTTTCCACATATTACTTTTTCAAAACCATAGCTTCAATTGAGGGACCGCTCAAGAAAATTATCGCCCGAGCACGTTGCATCCCCGCAATGGACTGTGGTCGTCGATATTGTGATATTGGGCGAGGATTTATGATTAGTAGCTCAAATTTTCCCTCTTCATATCAATGGATCAGATCTTGCCTTTTCGAATCGACGGTCAAAATCTTCTTCGAGACTTCGGGCTTCGGCCTTTCTCATGGCGCTATACTTCGTGCAATTTTGAAATCATGAATACCCAAGGACCATTAATATAGAATTCTCCTGGAATCTCCACCCCTGACAAAATTCAACCTATTTGTTTGTATTTTAAGCCTGAAATGAGTTGCTCTGCATGTTGTGCTCGGACGCTTCCTGTGCAGACCACAAACTTGGATGACCTGTTGCCCTTGACAACTATATGTGATAATAGGATCACCATGAATAAAAGCACTCTTGATATCCAGTTGATGTACCTCCCATCCAAAATGAGAAGCAAGCAAAAGAATCAGTCAAACATAATTCATCTTTGCATCAAAGGTAAATATTTTAATGTAGCCGATACCTTCTTAGTTACCCATGATTTGGTAAGATAAATTATCTTTGTAGAAGTAACACTTTCACCAAAGTCTTATTAAGTGGAATGGTTAGGTGTTCCAAAAATTATGGTTGTAGAATGTTGACTACAAGTCAGTTCTGGTACATTTGTCAATTGTCTAGTTGACGGCCCTATGCAGTAGTTAGTCGATCTGGAGTTCTACAAAATATCCATTCAATCACTGATTAACAAGCTAGAAGAGGAATTCAACAAAGTAATTCCTGAGGAATTCTCATCAAAGACAACATATCTCCTACGAATAATTCCATGTTTGACTGGATCAAACAATCTATAGGTATTCAACTCTTCATAGTATCCCATCATAATACAAACATGACACTTTACATCTAGATTCTTCCTTTTATCATCTAGAGAATAAGCCCATATTATGAATCTAAATGAGTCAATAGATACCATTATGTGAAGAGTAGATTTCAAATGCCTTGTCGACATATTATCCTCCATTGTATAATATTAAGCATTTGACAGGTCAACCGCATTTCTTTTCAACCAATGCTCTAAATTCCTTGAATTTTGAAAAGAGGTGATCATTATTCTTCAAGAAATATACTAAAGTATACATGGAAAACTCATCAATAAAATTCAAAACATACCTTGCACCTACCAAATGAAGGTTTGTTCAAGGAACACAAATCACTATGGAAATGTTCATGTTGAGTCTTTTCTCTCCAAGTTTTCCATGTTTCAAATGCAACCTATAGATACTTTCCAAGTACACACACTTCACATGAACCATCAGGAGAAATTACCCTAGGTAGTATAATAACCATGTCGTTCTTTACCATCAACTTCATACTTCAGAAATTTATATGTACAAGTCTTCATGCCAAATTTTGCTTGAGTTGTTGTTGTTTTCTATGAGTGTAGTAGGTTCTATATCTTTTCTAGGAAATTCATAGAACTTATGAAATATGTCCTTGGGTTCAAGAAAACCTTCAGCAAGAATAACGAAATTATTGTTCATATCTTTCATTACAAACTGATCTTGCCAAAATTCTACCTTCTTTTTGTAACATACCAGAAGGAAATATGTAGAGAAGAAATACAATTATTATCACAATAGTTAGCAAAAAGAGTGAAACATTAAGCACAATGACACAATTCATCCAAAAGATGATATCTTTATTATATTGAGAGAAAAGTTCACTTGCCTCTTCAAGGGGGAAACCTCCAATAGAGCAGAGCTCAAGTACAAATGAATTCACAAGAAAACCTTTTCCATGATTTTTACCCCTATTTATATTATTTCTATCTTCTAGAAAACATCCTAGAGGAAGGACTTTCTAGGGGAAAAACCTTCTAGTAAGTCTTCTTACATTAGAGTTGTTCACATTATTACATAGGACTTATTTACTAATTACAACCTTTATTACATAGAAAAACATATTATTATATATACTTGAGGCATTAGGGAGGTTAGGAACCTAGCATGCCTTCCCCATTAAAGAACATCCTTGTCCTCAAGGCTTGACATGTGGGAATTTTTGGAGAATGGTGGTTGGATCCCATGTGGCCTACTCAGGTTGTGTATCCTTCCACTGTACTAAAATTTCATGAATGGTGTGTTGACGGAGATAATGCTCATGTTGGGCCAGTACTGCTTGTGGCTGCAACCAAATGGATCCTTCTTCATCCAATTTTGAGAGACTAGTTTGTAGCTATCACTTGGTTCCAATAACTTTATTTAAGCAAGACACAAGAAAAACCAGATGGAGATTAGAGTGACTGGTAAGGGATAACTTGTAAGCCACGGGCCCTACGCACTTTAAAATTGTATAAGGGAAATAAAACTTTGGACGAAGTTTCTAGCAGTGATCTTCTTTGAGGGAAGTTTGCTTACAAGGTTGTAGACAAAGAAACACCCAATCCCCTTCGAAAAATTGGCATTCAAAATGACATTGATCGGCTTATTACTTCATGCGAATTTGAGCCAAGACCAAATTCTCTTTGAGGGTACATAGAATTTCACCTCATACTGTAAGGGTTTTTTCAACCTCCTAGACCTTCGAGACATTAGGCAGATAAGATAATATTGAGGGTGCATTTTGACCATGGACTGCCTCAAATGGAGTCATGCGAGTAGCACCATGGTAATATGTATTTGTTGGACTATGATTGTCGTTAGACCAAAATATGTAGGTGTTATTCTCTACCATAATCATCGGAGTTAGGATCCACAAGAGGGAGTTAACCCATGTCGCGAAACTCATAGGAATAATTTAACCCAATGTCCAACAATCTCCCCCCAACGCGTCCCGAACAAGTTTCAAACTCGATACCTATCGCTCTAATACCATGTGATGGACTACAATTTTTGTTAGACCAAAACCCACAGGCGTTAGTCTTTGCCACAATCATTAGAGTTAGGATCCATGAAAGGGTGTTAACCCATGTCGTGAAACTCGCGAGAAGCATTGAACCTAATTTCCAACAATATTGTACCACTATTGAGATAGTAGTAACCACTGATCCCAATGAGATTGTCATTCAAATGCAAAGCATCACAAATATGCTTCCAAGCACTTGTTGACAACTTTAGTTTGACCATCAGTCTAGGGATGATAGGCAGTGATGACATGCAATTGGGTTCCCTCAATATTGAACAATTATTGCCAGAAGTTGCTCGTGAAATTTGGATCATGGTCGAAGACTTTAGAGTGGGGCATTCCATGGAGTTTGAAGATATTGTCTATAAAAACTTGAGCCATTATGGAGGCTTTGAATGGGTGTTGGAGGGCACATAAATGACCATATTTGGAAAGTTTATCGACCACAACCATGATGAATGATTTATTGTTAGATTTTGGAAATCCAATTGTTGGTTGTTGTAGCGTTGGGAGGTATTCCCACAAGAGACTATTGGATTACTAAGAGGAGGGGTGAATCAGTAATAGCATAATTATAATCCTTTTTCTTCAAATGTTACATCAATGTAGAATTATTATCCAATAATGAGCAATAATAAATAAGCAATCACACACATACACAGTACACCAGTGTTTTACGTGGAAACCCAAATCGGGAGAAAACCACGAAATGTTTTTTCTTATATGTCCTGAAGAATTACATTCATTGGAAGCACTAACTTTCTTTGTTTTCCAGCTACAACTGGAAGGAGGCTCCAACCCCCTAGTTTCTCAGGATATAACCTGAGGGAAGCTCCAACTCCCCAATTCTCTGGCTACAACCAGAAGGAGGCTACAACCCCCAATGTTCTCCGGCTACAACTGGAAGGTGGCTACAACCACCTATCCTTGCCCCGTCCTACCACCCTGAAGTAGAAGTAGAATGATGGAACCACTGTCACACTATCACTATGACATATACCACTGTAAACCTATACCAATAAATCTGAACCATGCATCAACCATGCATCAACCTGTAATCAACCTGTACCATAAACAAGTGCATCAACCATGCACCGACCTGTAATCAACCTGTACCATAAACAAGTGCATCCAACCATGTACCAAGTATGTAACAATCATGTGTCAACTACTCATCAACTATGGCTCATCAATATGTACCAACATCATCAACTATACACCTCATGTATGTGCATCAACTCATCAACTACTTATCTCAACCATGTACTCAACATGTACCACAACCAAAATCCCTCATCAATTTCATCATCCAAATCTAATTTGTAGCTCTCTAATAGACCTGGTGTATATGATCACATTCATGCAAACCTTCCTTAACTTTAAAAACAAGAGACTAGCATTTTCATCAAACTTTTCTTTAGTCTCACATGCCTAGTTTTGGATTAGTCAACAACCCTAACTTGAAGTAATCATAACTTTGAACCTGTAATGTATAAAGACCTGAAACTAATACACAATGTTCTTTAGTGTTTTTAATGCAATTCCTACAAGTTTCACTACTTGGAACCTCTCAGAAAAGGAGTTATAGAAAAAATGGCATACCTTGTTGGATTCTGGCTTATTCTAGAGAGAGACCTTGTAGAGCGTGCCCCGCACAAAATGTTTGATGAAATGATCTGAAACTATTACACAAAATACTAAAAACTGTATCCTAACCAACATATTTGTTCTCACTGAATTTGGAACTTTAATGAATAATTTATGACGTTTTTACCCGAAACACCTTATTTTTACTAGTTTCAGGACTGGCCACAAACCCTATTTTCCACGGAGTGTAACTCCCAAAATACAATGACCCACAAGCTGAATGTTTTTCCACGGATACTTGGATATGTTTTCTCACTTTCATAGCAATTTCACGGTCTGAATCATTATAGAAAAAAAGTTATAGCGCAAATGGTGAGATGACATGTAAATAGCATACCTTAGAAAGAACCATCAAAAGAATTTATCCTTCCTTGCATTTCGGCCTTCATTTCTTTACTTCACTCAGAAATCTGGTTTATATATCCTTGGTTACCTTAGACACATATAGATATTTAATATGCTCAAGTTTGATTCAAATTAGAGAGCCTTGCCTCTTATTTATACTCTCCAAGTAGCTTCCTTAAAAACATCTTCTAGGTCACTTGGCCCACTTTCCTTATTTTAGGGTTGGGTCCACTTCTAATTTCTCCATTAAATTTATTATTGAAATAATTTATTT
>ML792771.1:175956-190196 GCA_009831015.1 Picea engelmannii | reverse complement strand
GACCACTTTGGAGTTCATCCATATTTACTTCTTATCAACCATGACAAAACAATAATGAGTCATATTTACATCAAACAATATTGGGTCCATTACCCAAGCCTTTGTGCTACGGGGCTTTCTTCAAGGGATGACATCAATGACAACCAACCTTAATCAACAGAGACCAACGTGTAACTGTTGGCACCCAAAGTTTTGGGTCCAGTTTTGCACGCGTGCACAAACGAAATTTATGCGTGCTCATCCAGTAGTTTTTTTATTGCCTACGAAGATGCACAAAATAATGCCATAGTTCGTGCATCAGACTGGGTTTTGTTAAGCATCCCGTCAATTCTAAAGGTGGTCAAGGGAATGTCGGTACAAGTTTTTTTGGTTGCACTGGAAACCAAGACAATGCCCACTGGAAGAAAGAAAGGAATCATTGGGATATCTCCCGAAACGATTGCTACCAGTAGCAGATGAACATATTGGGTGGTTAGAGGATGAGTTGGACAGGAAGTTAAGATTTTCCCTGATGCAGAGAACCTATGTGGAGCCCTGGAAGGTACCAAAAGCATGTGAGGTCATTAGATCAGACAAGAAAGTGGAGCAAAACATTGAAGGATAATTCTCCCCAATAGAAAAAGATATAAAAGAGATCTCTCATCTCATAAAAATGGTTGGTTAATTTTTTAATGCATCAGTCCCAGAATTCTAAGTTATCCTATTGTAATCATGTGTTGAATGTAGAAGTTTTTTGTGATTGTATCTGTCTGAATATTAAATCTTAGCGCCAGGTGAATACTATTGTATTCCCATCATTTGTATAGTAATGAGATGAAGTCTTATGGTTGTTCAACTCAATTATTTAGCACAATGTATATCTCTGATATGATGGAATACATCCAATAATAAAGATATGCCATATTTTTTTTATCTTTTGTTTTTTATGAATGAGTAACCCTTGTGAGTGTATTGTTTTAATTCTTAGTCCTTGATAGATTATCAAATATGAGTTACATGGATTCCATTTGCAGTGATTTTATTTATGTTTGATCATCCATCCCTGACACAAGACCTTATGGTCTCTATGATCCTCTCTACATCTCGGGTGAGACCTTCCTTGGCCTCGACTAAGGATTGATATGTCGGTTCTTAGGGGTTTTGTTGGACACGCTATGGACAAACCTTGGGTCTCAAACCCCCAAGTGTTAAGAAGGTTAGTGTGTGCGCAAGTGTGTAATGAAACAACGAGATTCCCTAGCACCAACAAATGGTTTTGTTTTCGAGACTCGAAGTCTTGTTAAGATTGATGGAGGAAAAGAGAAATGTGGTGGCGTCCCTCTAAGGAGGAGATTCAAGACTGGATAGAAGCGAAGGAGGAAAACCTTTTCCTATGAGAGATGAAAGGATTGCAAGTGAACAAAAAAAAAATGGAAAGGTAGATATCTTTACTTTGATCTGCATGAACTCCTTTTTGCAGAATTTCCATGTTTGTTGCATGAATGCTTAAAAAGACAACCAAAAGATAATTTAGTGATGTTACCATCAAATCCAACAGTATGGGATCAATCCAATCTTGATAGTCTAAAGGCATTGGATAACGAGTGGACTCAGGACATTGATTTATGGTTTTCCCGAGTAAAGGAAGAATTTTGTTATAGAATATAGTGATTCTTTCAGCGAGGCTGAAAGAAAGTTTAAAGAAGGTCCAAGAAAGTGGATGTTAGAAGAGATCCCCCTTTGGATCAAAATGTTGTTCATAGAAAAAAAAATGATGTGCATGGATCCTGATAGGATGGATGAGTAAACCCCCTAGCATTGGGGGGGTTTCTCGAAAAGGTGGGGGGGAAAGAACCAGAGTATGGATCCAATGAGGAGGATCCAAGAAGTTGTTGAAATGAGGTGAGGATTGGTATGAACCCAGAAGAGAAGAGGAGAAAGAGAGTTGAAAGATATGCAAGAAGAGTTGATCTGAGGAAGAAATTTGAGTGGAAGAATAGAGAAGACTTAATTGAGGGTGTGCAGTGAGGTGTCAGGCCCTGAATGAAGAGGAAGCTCACACTAGGAAATGCTGTGGGAGAGGATGGTGTGCTAGAGTGGAGCATAGACGAGGATAGGCATGCGAAGAGGCTTGGAATCAAATATACAAGTAGAGATATTAGTGGTAGTGAGGGCCTAGGTGACGAAGCCCGTACCCTTTGGTTGTTGCAGTAGTTGCAACCTTGAGAAGAGGAAGAGGCACATGTGTGGTGTGCAGGAAAAAAAAATTGGTGCACCAGTAGACTCAAAAGAGGAAGCGTCACATGGTTACGTGATGATAAGAAGAGAAGTTGTTGCGCAGTACGGTGGGGCTCCAATCAAAAATTTTGGCTCTCGGTGTAGTGGTGGTACATTGAGCATCCTGGTGAGCGATGCATGGAAAAGTCACGTGCTGAGTAGAGAAAGTAACTCTATGCAAGGTGGCAGTGCCCAGATCAGACTGGGAGATGAATCATGCGAGTGGTAGTGCACGAATCGGCCCAGAGGTAGGATTTCATGTTGGTGGTGTGCAATCAGGTCATGAGGAGAAGGTGCAGAATGTGGATGCGCCATACATGAAGAAACATGGAGGTTCCCTTAGTGGGGGGGGAGATGAATTGATCATGTTGGATTGTCTTTCACGGCTACAACTAGATGGATAATTGGGTCCTCTCATAAGAAATTTTAGGAGAAGATGTTATTACCCCTCTTTGTTCCACTCCCCTTGCGCATTTTTAATCAATAATAACACATAGTACGTAATGAAGAGGTTGAAGTTTAAAAAAATAGAAGAAAAGGAAATAAGTGATGACACAAGTGAAGGAGAAGGTGAAGTAACCAATAATTTACCCCAAGCGATAGTGGTGTGGAAGGATCCAGAAAATAGCAATCAGAGGAGTGGAATTGAACTTGGCCCCACGATTAGCCAATCAAGATAGTATGTTGATATTTATCGTGTTCCATGGAACATGTAAGGATGATGTCGAGCAACATTGGTTCACCGGCGACACAATCTAGTCTATATAGAGAATTACAGATGAGGCGACTAAGATTGCGCAACTCAAGACTAAGTTCAAGGATCGTGCCCTGACATGGTACATGAAATATAAGGCTATTGCATCAGTTGGACAGGTGTGGTCCCTATTCAAGATCAAACAGGACTTGCTTTGGGAATTTCAGAAGCCAAATTCAAAGTCCCAGTGCATTATAGAAATCAAGGAAATCAAGTAGAAAGGAGAGATTGTTTGGGATTACTACCAGTGGTTCAAAATATTACTGGATAGGCTGACGTTTCAGATCCAGAATGTGAAACACAAAGAATAGTCAATTGCAAGGATTCTTCCCCATATATGAGTCTCCCTCAGTCAGCAAAAGGTGATGAATCAGGTCGAGGTATTTGATATCATGATACGCTTGGAAGCCACACCTAGAGGCACAGAAACACCACTCGAGTTGGTGCAGGTTCAGTCACAACTGGAAAAATTAAAAATATAGTTGCAAGACATGGCTAAGGCTAAAGTCGTGCATGAACATGTGTGTTGCACTACATGTAGCTCAGAAGGGAATCGATGAGACAAGTGCTCAGTCCTTCCAAATTATGTGGAGACGGGTGCGTCGATCCCATTTCCATCTGGACAATCAGAATGGTGTGAAATATACCGATAGTGGGGTCCTGTGCGACCCTTCTGCCCCACATTACATAAGTATCAAGCAACAAATCAAACCCCCTTCTATGAATTTTGTAAGTCCATCAGCCACGATATCAATAGTTTTCACTCCCTCCAAATGATGCATGATAATACCTCGAATGCATTCCAGGTACAAGAGGAAAAAAACAGTGGTGAGTGTGGTGATGGCAATAGAGGAGGATATCAAGGAGGACCTTGAGGTGGGTATGGATGTGGCTGTGGAATAAGATATGGTGGAGGAGGCGGCAGACCCCCCACATGTTTCAATTACGGTGAGAATGGTCATGTCTCACTATTCTCCACTAAGTCACATGTGCTCTACGCATATTGTTATAGTCCTAAACATGTAACTGAGGATTTTCTAGACTTGCTAAAAAAGTGGGAGGACAAGAAGGATAATTGTAACATGGTACATGTCGAGCTACTCAAAAACTATCAAAATAATGGAGAAGTGAATTTTTGGGTATTAATTCATGGAGGGGTGAAAACAAGGGAAGAATTTAATCACAGAGAAGGTTTGGGTCAACAAGCAGAGGAAAAGATCAGGAAGGACCCCCATTCCCCTCCTAATATTGATGCGACTCAACAGAAGAATTTTGTGTGTGATGTGCAGTGACCCTTGGAGGAAGAATGAGTGTGCGAGGAGGTGAAACACATGACTCGTAGGTCTCTTGAAGAGGCACGGATCCGAGAGGAATTTCATAGAGCAACGTAGATGTCACTAGAAGAATCATGGATATGCAAAGAAGTACAGTGAGTGAAATTAAGGTTGTTGGAGGAAGAAAATGTGCACGAAGAACTACAGAACGTGATGCAGAGATATTTGGAGGAAGATTGTGTGCGCGAAGAAATCCATCGTGCCATCAAAAAATCAATCAAATAAGCTTGCAGACAGACTATTTATCAACACGCTGAGAAAGAAGCATGTGAACAATGTCAAGAAGAGTTGCAATGCGTAGAAATCTTGTGCGGCCTTGGTCGCATGGTAGAAGAGGAATATCAATTAAATACCTTCTTGCATTGTTGTTTGTGTTTACTAAGAGATCTTGTTGTTTGTTTGTTGTTTGTTTGTTTGTGTTTCCTTAGGCCGAGACCTAAGTGTCAAAACCCTAGGTGTCTAAAGCCCTAGGTCAACTTGACCCACATTTTTAGGGCTTCTCCAACCTGTCTTTCCTTCCTTCTTGCGCGTTGCTCCAAAGCATCCAAAGGTAGCTTTTTCCGCTTACTGAGTTGTCCACAATCTGTCTTCCTTGTTGATCCTTCATCCTCGATCTCCTCGCCCAACGTCTTGCTTTCTCTTACTTCTCTCCCTCTTTTCTTTTCTTTTGCTTACTTCGACCCAGTAATAGTCATTATGTCTTCTGCGCAGTTTTCATTTTTTCTTTTCTTCCTTGATCTTCGCTTTCTTCCATAACCAAGGGCCAACAGGACCCCAACACTCACCTGTGACTCATCCCGAGGCACTTCAGATCTCAACTTCCTATTTTACTTTGACTTCAGACTGCGCAGGGAAGCCTTTGCTTCCATCACTAGTCCTCCCTTCCTTCCTTGTGCAGACTTTCTTTTTTGTTTCTGGTACCCAGTTTCAACTACACCTGGTACCTAGTCCCTTTTCCTCATGCTTTTACTGAGATATGCGAGGCAGATGGTTGTCATAATATAATTTCAACTGGCTCTCGTTCACCAAACCTTCCTTCCATTCTCCATTCAAAGTCTTCAACTGCGCAGCTCCTCCTTTTGTAACATAGGCAACCTCATATGGCCCAAGCCAATGCATTATGAACTTCCCAAGATGCTTCATGAACTTACTGTCATATACCAGTACTAGATCACCTTGCTTAAATACCTTATTCTTGATGTATCTGTCGTGGTAGGCCTTCTCTCTTTCCTTTTGAACCTACTAGTGAATCTTGCAATGAATCGGTCTTCTTCCAGTTCGACCAACTACACAAGCCTGCCTCGAACAGTGCCAATGTCATCCATATCTATAAAGGCAGCAATTCTTAAGTTGGGTACCAAATATTCCATTGGGACAATGACTTCAAGACCATACACCAAATTGAAGGGGTTATGCATGGTCAGTTTCTTACAAGTGGTTCTATAGGCCCATAATACTGTTGGTACTCTTAAATCCCAATCATCCTTGTTCATACTGCAAATCTTCGTCAGCGTTGTCTCCAAAATCTTGTTGAATGCTTCAACTATCCCATTTTTTTGTGGATGGTAAGGTGTGCTCTTCTGACGATGGACTGTAAATTCCTCATTCAAGGATTCAATTGTTTTATTGATGAAAGGTGTGCCTTGATCACTCATAAGGATCTTCGGGCATCCAAACCTGGTTATGATGTCATCAAATATGAAGCATGTAGTTGTAGTGGCACTACAGTCCTTAAATTCTCTTGCCTCGGCCCATCTGGTCAAGTACTCTATCGCAGTGATTATGTACCTTGTTGGTCTGCGCTTCCCTAGTGGGTTAATAGGTCCTACGAATTCAATGGCCCATTTCTCAAATGCTTGTAGGGTCAATTGTAGTTCTAAAGGAATTTCATCTCTTCTGGACAATTTCCCAACTCTTTGGCATACATCGCAGGCTCTGTAATAGTCCTTAGCATCTTTGTGTAAGGTATGCCACCAAAGGCCAGCTCTAATAACCTTCTATGCAGTTACTTTCCCTACGTAGTGTCCTATTGCGATGCCTTCATGAGCTTCGGTGAGGATCAACGGTCGCTCTGCTTCCATAACACACCTCCTCAGTATCTCATCAGGTCCCATCTTGTATAGGTGTCCAACTATAAGTGAAAAGTCTGCAGCGCGCACTACTAGTTATTTCTTCTAGGTGATTGTATATTCACTAGGTGTCATTCCTGTTGACAGGAACCGGACTATTTCTACAAAGTGGTCGTCAATCTTTCTAATGGCTAGAAACTGTGCATCTGACATTGTATCCTCCAAGATAGTAGGCTCTTCTCCATGTTCCAACCTAGACAAGTGGTCAGGACCTTTGTTCATTCTTCCTGGCTTAACCACGATCTCAAAATCATATTCATGAAATAGCAGAAGCCATATGCATATTCTCCCCCC
The DNA here is from genome assembly GCA_009831015.1 of Picea engelmannii. Lineage (NCBI taxonomy): Eukaryota > Viridiplantae > Streptophyta > Pinopsida > Pinales > Pinaceae > Picea > Picea engelmannii. The sequence goes on along the minus strand of ML792771.1, from coordinate 183,429 downwards.
CAACATTGGCTTATTGACTAGGTATTTCAGTGTGGAGTGATTAGTAAACATTTTAAAGTGTCCTCCCAGAAAGTAGTGGCAGAACTTCTGCAGCGCATACACCATGGCTAACCCTTCTCTTTCAGTAGTGGTGTAATTGATCTTCGTTGTTGATAGCTTCCTGCTAGAAAAGGCTAACGGGTGGTCGATGTCTCATGTTCCTGGTTGTGCTAACACAGCTGGTGGGGATCCCCATTCTGTGGAAAAGGTGGTCTTATGGCGATCTTTCTTGGCAATTCGGATCTGATGGTATCCTAAAAATCCATCTGTAAAAGAATATACCTCCTGGCCTCCTACATTATCTAACACTTTGTGAGTGAATGGTGTAGGGAAGGGGTCATTCAAACAGGCATCATTCAGCTTCCTGAGATCTACGCATATCTTGATCTCTCATGTCTTCTTGTCTTGTAACACCATAGGGCTAATCCATTTTGATTCTTTGACAAGTTCTATAATCCCTGCTTCTAGCATTCTGTCGAGCTCAATCTTCACTTTCTCCTTATATTTAGGGTTCAATTTGTAGGGTCTTTGTTTGACTGGTCTTGCATCTAGTTTCAAATGAATCCTCATCTCTCCCATAGGCCCTTTAATGCCCTTCATATCAGTGAAATTTATTGGAAACAAGTCCTGATACTCATGTATAAATTATGTGATCTTGTCAATAGTGGCAGCATCCCAATAATATCCAACATTTGAAAGCTTCAGTGTTTTCTCTGTTCCAATATTGAATTTCTTGATCTTGATCGGCTGTCCAATAAATGGTAGCTCAACTCCTGGTCCTTCCACATCTCTCTGGCCTTCTATTTTTGCAATGTTCACCTTCTTAGGATCATCGTCTTCATCAGTATTGATGTTGTAATAGACTTGCAGTTTATGGAGAGGTGTAGTCCATTCGTCCTCTTCTTGTTCCAAAGGGAGGCTAGGTTCCTCCTCAAACACTTTCTGTCTTACAACCTGTAATGCTTGATCTACTGTAGGATATTGTATTTCGAATAAAAATGTAGTGACAAAGTTTTGATTCATACCTTCCCAATCTGCAGTGATGAGGCCCAGCTCTGCTTGAAGGTACCAGTCGATAGGGGTTGTGTCCAGCATGTTGACGAATTTGTGCACCCACTGATCTTAAGGAATGTTTCTCCATTCTTCCTCGCAACTTCACACATGGTCCTTCGGACAGCTACGACCTGTGTATCTAACTTCACAGCCTTCTACTTTCGTCAAGAACCACATTGTCATCAAAGTACGAAATTGTACCCATTCTGTAATGTTGTTTTTGTGTGTCACCCATCATCTTGTTGGTGTGGCTTTCAAGGCCTCATCCATTTCCAACAATCATTTTTTCATTGGTACACTTTCTTCAAAGTCCGACAAGAAGGTTTCTAAAGGATTTAGAACATCAAAGGTGGGTAAGTTACTTATTGTTGTGTCGATCCAACGTACTTCTCTGGTTAATCTAGCACATCTCCTTGTAGATACTTCATACATTTTGTTCTGTCAGTTCTCCAGTGCTTCTTCTGAATCTGATGAACATGTGTTTTCACTTCGCCAACTCAAATTTCCATCCGCCATAGGATTAATGTAATCATGTTGTCTGGTTGTTAATTTGTATATGTTTTTCAATTCATATGCGCGGTCTTCTTCTATGATGGGATTTGTGTATCGCTGACCTTCATCAAGGTCTAAATATGCAATGAACCTAAGGTCATCTCCTTCAAATGTCATTCATCTTTTCTTGAAATCGACCAAAGTGGAATTATTGAAAGATAAATCAATTCCTAACAATGCAGGGTAAGGAAAACTATCAACAACTATATCAATTACCTCGAAGTCCTCAAATGTCCTCACTCCGTCGATGTCCACATGGACATTTTCCAATCTTCCAAAGGGGATTACAGCTTGTTGATTAGCCATCCTAGGTATCATAGGGGAGTAGATCAACTTAGGTTTTCCCATCAGTGCCCAGGTCTGCTTCGTCATGACATTGACCTTTGACCCTAAGTCGAGGACCACTTAGTCTATATCATACTCCCCAATCTGAGAATTCATGTGTAGTTCCTTATTTTTCCTTCTCTTCTTGGATAGTTGATGTACTGCTTTATTCAATAAAGGATATACCCTTCCCATCTCATACTGTCTGACCAAATTTTGCAGTTCTTGTATGGATTTCTCATCTTTTCTATAAACGTATACAAGAAACTGACAAGTTTACTTGCCTCTTTTCTATCCCTAGGCGAAGAAGACTAATAAAATTCTAGAGACATTCCACATTCTCTTACTTCTAGTCATGTCTTCTATGAAGAACCTCGATCTCCCCGGAATTCTCTACTTGCCTCCTCGAACATTTGTTTTTCTTTCTTTTCATCAAAAGTTTGTGTCTTCTCTGCAGCTTTCCTGACTCATGATTCTTCTGTAGTCTTTCCTTGGGTCATTCTGTCTTCTCCTATAATAGTGCCTCCTCGAGTGATAACAGCAACTCTAGGGTCTTCTCCACGAGTTTCTTCTTTGATTAATTGTATTTGTGGGTTTTGTTGAGGTCCCCGTCTCTCCTGAAGTTTAGCCATCAATGTTGGACATTCCTCAATAACATGCTCAAAGGAGTTGCAATAGTTGCAAGTGGTACAAGGGTTCTAACAGTCCCTTGCCAAGTATCATGGTTGTGCACAGTTATAATATATTATCTATCCTCGACCTCGACCCATGCCTCCTCCGCTTCCTCTTCCTCGGAATCCACCACGAGGGTTGAAGTTTCCTCTCCCAGGGGAGTTATATTGCGTAGTGTTTCCTTCTTGTTGTACTTTTCCTTGAATTTTGTATATATCCCTTGACCTTTCGTGCATGAGGTCGTAATCCCTACAATCCCTATCATCATTCCCTACTAACTTACAAAAAGTGAAATACAAATTTGTGGGTGTCTGAACATATTTTTTCATGTAATAGCACTCACCAGGGCAATGTTTATTTCTACATACCTCGCACCAGGGTAGGGTAACTTGATTCAAGGGGATCGTAGCTCCAGAGGCCAAGTATTCATGGAATAGGGAATAGTGTTCCTTGTCATGGCCTTCTGATTTGCATCTGATACACTAGATTTCTTCTCTTTTGTCTTTTCCCTTGTCTTTCTTCATATCTTTGACCTGCAGAGACAAACTAGTTAGCCGACTCAAAATTTGACTCATACCTGAGCTAGATTCTCCCATAGGGGATGATTCTAGCTTCATGGGGATCTCAGCGCCTCATCCTGCAAAGAAATCTTTTGTTGCATCAGAGGAACTCTGATGTGTGGTAAGAGAGAAACAACGAACCATTCCTTGTTCTGCTCATCTGGGATTTGAAAACTCAGATGGCCTATCAAGGTCTTAAATCTTTGATCAAACTCCCATACTGGTTCAACTATTCTCTTCTTTATTTCTTTTAGTTTTGTAATGCACTGTGACTCCAACTTGGGTTTCTTGAACTCAGAACTCAGCGTGTTCTTGATCTCATTCAACAGTTTAGGCTGGGAAATTCTCTTAAAAAACTTCATGTACTAGCTCAGTGCGCAGTCTCTTAGGGTAGTACTAAACTGAGATCATTTGACAGCTTCTTCAGTGATGTTCTTAATACTCCATATGACTTTGCATAGAAACTAGTGTTGATCAGGATCTTCAGATCCATCTCCTCTGAAGGTGGGTAACCTCATCTCATCTTCCATAGATCTTCCTAGGTTTCCTGACTGAGTATGTGTTGGACTACTAGTGACAGTGCTCTAAACACTTTGGTGACTCTGATTACTCTGATTTCTTAATGTTGTTGAATCAACAGGAGGAGTAATAGTACTTACTTCAACAGTCTGCGCAGTTCCTGAAGCTTCTGGCTCTTCCCGGTGAGGTTCTTCAGCTTTCCCTTCCTCTGGCCTAGCGAACTCTAAATGCTCTTCATCCATCAAATCTACCTCTTCTCCACTATAGAAAACCTCGTCATCGTAGTTCTGCTTAAACAAGTTCGCAAGAGGAACTTCTTTGAACAGTCTCCCATTGTGCATATGTCCAGCCTCTGTGTCGTTGTCACTGTCTGAGTTCTTGAACATTAGCTCTTCAATCCAGCAGACTATTGTATCTTCAAGATGTTCTTCTCATGCAATAGAATCTTGATCTTCAGCTTCAAAAAATGTAAAAATTTTCTTCTAGGTCCCTTAAAGAAATATCTCTTTGCTTGGCTATGAGATTCTACTATGTCAACAACAAATTCAGTGATATACCCTCCAATGGTACTATCAAACCAGTGATCTACTGCTCTTGACACGGCATTGTCAAATCTCTTGACCTTCTTGATCAGTGTCGACGTCCAAACCACAGGTGTCCTAGATCTGATCTCAAATTGGGTATTTGCTAACCTATCTAGCCACTCATATAACTCTCTATGGATTCCTTCAAATAAAATCTTGTGTATATCAGTAAAGATATATCTTTTCATCCAATACTCTATACTAAGATTAGGGTTCTTGTTCTTGGCTTCATCAAATCCCTTTTCTTGATCTTCTATCCACTTATGAATCTCTGTCTTTGATGGAAACCACCTTGACATTCCCTCAAGAAGATTCTTGTCCCGGCAATGGAACCATTTGTTGGCACAGGGGCAGACCCAAGGTTCAGCTCCAAGAGCGCACCAACAAGCCCTAACTATTCACCCTTTCGAAAACACCTGTGAGGTAGATGCAGTCTCACCCGAAGTAGCTATGGGGGGGTTGCAGGACAGAGATGTCTACAACCAAAGGGAATACTAGGTGGATCTAATACAAGGGAAATACATCAATTATATATCTCTTACCAGTTTAGATCTACTCCGCAGAACTATCTATCAGATCTAACACAGTAATGAAAATAGCAGTATATCAAATGAAAAAGAACATAACATCAATCACACACAACACAAGATATACGTGGTTCACCCTCTCTCTAGGGATACATCCACAGAACTATGCTTTATAATATTTAATATGAAACATACAATTCTTGTCTGCGCTCTTAGCTAGCAGATCTTCTTTCTTCTCCTTTCTTTCTCTCCCCCCGTGAGCACCCAGCTACAGGGTTGACCTTCACACCCAACTAAATATCTTACAATACCAGAAGGCTCTTAGTCTTAGAACTTCTCTCTCACAAAATAATAATTGCTCACACCAATAACAAAACTAGAACGACAATACCGACCAACAATAACAACAACCCACCCCAGGTCCTTTAGACCTCTATTTATACATTACAATAGCTCACTGACAGCCTTAGGCCGAGACCTAAGTGTTAAAACCCTAGATACCAAAACCATAGGTGTATAAAGCCCTAGGTCAACTTGACCCACGTTTTTAGGGCTTCGCCAACCTGTCTTTCCTTCCTTCTCGCGCAGTGCTCCAAAGCATCCAATGGTATCTTTTTTCGCTTGCTAAGTTGTCCACAATCCATCTTCCTTGATGATCTGTCATCCTCGATCTCCTCGTCCAATGTCTTTCTTTCTCTTACTTCACTCCCTCTTTTCTTCTCTTTTGCTTACTTCAACCCAGTAACAAACACTATGTCTTCCGCGCATTTCGCATTTTTCCTTTTCTTCCTTGATCTTCACTTGCTTCCATAGCCAAGGGCCAACAGTAACTATGGAGGTATATAGTTTCAACTGGTTTAGAGTTATATAAATCAAACCTCACATTACAACTCTTGGTGAAAGAAGGTGGTTAGCCAAGAAAAGATGCAACACATGTCATAAATATCTAACCTCCCGTCACACCCGCCCATACCCCTCTCCTCTACAGCCAATCCCCAAATTTTTTAGTGAACATGTTTCCAATCTATCCACCCTACCTATACATCCATTGATTAACTTCACCTTCACCCCAGAATCATTCACCATACAAAACCCTTCCCCCTCCCACCTAATAGAGACAAACAAGATCACTTCCAATATCGATGAGATCCTTCATCAATGGCTCCCACTAGAACTGATCGTCCCACGAACCACAGTAGTCACCAACATACCCTTGGAGAAACAGCACAACCCACTAGGGGCCACTCCACTCTCTTTACCTTATCACTCAACTCCCACCGGGATGCACAATCTTTATGTGTGGGACACCTAGCCTACTTTCCTTTGTGCATGCATATGTTCCGGCCACACTATGGTTCTTATGTATGTGCGACTCCTGCCAAAATATTACAGTAGAAATCAGTGGATCCTCTTTATTAGATGGATAGGTATCCACAAGCCTCATCAGTAATACCATGTCATCCATACCTTTGATAGGTCGATGGTTGTTCAATCCATATAACTATCATTCCACTCCATTCATGCACACTAACAAAACCACGGGACAACTTTCTTGCCTCTCGAGCTATTCAAAGTAGGAGTACCCCTATACCACAAGCCCTGTCACTAGCCCCTGAAAACCATTAGACCTTAGTATCTGACAGAGTTCCTGGAAACGACACTTATCTTTCAGGTGCAGCAATCTAAATCCAACATAGTTCACCACTCATTGGTACGACATCTATTATAGTACTTAATTCAACCAAGCATATCATCGGGAAAGAAAATCGACATAGTGATATCTCTACCGTCATTTTCTACGATGTATGTGACACATCAATGTTGTCACACTCATCTCATCAGCTCCCTATTGTACATATTCCTCCTATATAAATAAACCCTCTCCTCCCCATATTCAGTGGAAAAATTCCTCCATGTCCTGGTCCCATTTTCTTTGGCCCTTCCCCCCAAGTGTTATTTCCTTCGCCCATCACTGAGTTCATGATTCAATTATTCCACTCTTCCTATATGTGTGCTTCACTTCCTCTTCCATACCTGAATATTCCCACACTTTCTTTCTTCTACATATTAATGTTGCACCAACAACTATTAGGTAGAGATTCTTCTCTACTAACTTGCCTTATTGTTGGCCCTTGACCAAGTTTGAGGAAACACTTGGTCATATTTGACCGGTTTTGGAACTTCAACAGCTTTTCAAGGATGGATCGCAACACAAAGCAGAGATCATGGAAGTTAGACCCCTTTCTTGGGTCCTTTTTGGGTTTTGGGGGATAATGTAATGGGTATGGGATGTCGCCCCATGGGTTTACCCATGTTTAGGCCTATTTTGTAAAGTATTAATATGTAGCTAGGAAATGTAAGAGAGGCCGAGAAGCTAAGTGTTAGTAAAGGCTTTGTGTATACTGTGTGTTTGGCTAATTATATCTCTATAAATAACTTACATAAAATGTCAACCCAGGGAAGTAAACTTTGAGACACAAACATTGTATGTGCAGGACTAGAGCCTATCCTAATCTAATTTACTTCTCTAATCTAAAAATCATTCAAACTAATTTGATGCAAAGATTTCAAATTCATTAATTCTATTCAATATTCAAAATTCTAATACTAAATATCTAGATTCTATGAAGCATACGAATCTAA
>ML792771.1:164682-175906 GCA_009831015.1 Picea engelmannii | reverse complement strand
TATTGTTTACTCTGTTCTGAATATAACTCTGACTACTGCAAATGTAATCTATCTAAGAATTAAATCCATGAAAGAGAGGCTCATGGTCTTCTTGGTGGATCCTTGCCAAGAAAACCACAAGTCCCTTTGTGACTTGCAGACTAAATTCTAACCTACAGATATATAAAAGAGAACATTAATAATAGAAAATGGATCATATTACAGTGTAAAGAAACATCTTAAAATACTAGAAACAACATTGTATGAGACGATCTCTATCAAATTCAGAAAGCCAACACTTGAACAACGCAATTCTTCTATATCATATTCGTCCCTATTACATTTCGTTCCATTGTTTTTATAGCTCGGGAGCTAGATAACTAATCTCGATTTCCTAGTGACAGAGCCTATATTCTATTCAATACACAACTGTTTGCATAAGGTAAATGATTCCTTCAATTAATGAGTAACTTCTCATGCCCAAAAAACTCATTATCTAATAACAAATCTTCATCTCTATGGCACTTAGTGCCAAGATATGAAGATCTCATTGATTATACATGAGTCATCAATGAGAGTTAAGCTGAAATAGTTGGTTTCGCTTGAGCAAGATGGCAGCACCGGGAGTGTAGAAAATCTTCCATGATATTTAATCTGCTGTTGAAATCAAAGTATGCTGCAAAATCTAATATAACCATTCATGAGCTTCCAAGAATTTCATTTAATCATTAAATAAAAGGAAATTAAAGAATTTTGACTATTGACCATACCTTACTATACTTGCTGGCATTTGGTTATATGTATGAAGATATAGATGAGTTTATGGAGTAAAGAGTTCAAATGAAGAGGTCAAAAATGGATATGGAGGGTACAAAAAGTATCAATTCAGTGAGCCAACATTCCCCCACACCTGTGTACTTGCATGTCCTCATGCAAACATACATGTTTTAAAGGTTTCAAAATTTCAAAACTGACTTCAATCCTTCTAACAAAACTTTAGTATGTATTCACATTGATATTGAATTTTCGACTGGCATGTTCCCTGTTGTCTTTGAGCTTCTTTTTTAACATACTGATATGAGCAAGATGTTTCGATGCCTCTGTATTCCAAGTCCTTCCTACTTTTGCAAGACGTTTATTCTTAGAAATGGTCTTCTTGCGTTTGGTGCTCACCTTCTCATATTTCTCTGCAAGCTAAAGACCACATGTCCTTAGTTCGTCAATGGATTCCTTATATTCTTTAACAATCATTTTTAACCGTGCATTCTCATCCTTCACACATCGATCCAGATCCTTATACTCCTCTACTTCTGTCCTGAGTTCTTCAATCTCCTTGTTCTTTTCCTGGATGATCTTCTCACTGCTAGAAGTTGTAGGCATAGTAATGGGGATTTCTGGATTGGGTAGGTCATCTTCAGGGGTACCATAGTCAAATTGATGAAGATCAAATAGGTCTGAATTATATTCAACGTGGCCAATTTTAGGAGACAGAGTTTTATGGACAGGTTCAGCATTTTCATGTTCAGCTGGATCATTGTTAAGAGGGTCTAGGGAAGGACAATCAAATTCAAGAAAATCGTGTTGAGGAGAATTATGTTCGAGCACAGAAGAAGGGTCTGAAGAGATCTTTTTCTTCCTCTTAGAAGGTTCCAGTTCTACCTCAGGGGAATCATCCAAATTTATGGAGACTGATGGAAGTGCATTTTGAGGTAAGTTGGAGGATTTGACAGTCATACTTCTCGTGACACGACGAGGTGTCGAGGATTTAGCAATAGTAGGATTTTCAGGTAAATTTTGTTGCTTCTTTACTTTCTGTAGGATAGAAGCAAAAAGATTGATCAGAGGCAGTTCTGGATTTTGGACAGGAAGGTTTTTGACCCTATGATCTGCAGAATTGATGGCGACCCGAGTAGAAGGAAGGCTTCTAGGTGAAGGAAGGCCCCGAATCCTGGTTACAAAATTATCCCAATTATCCCTCCAGAGATGCAAATCATCCTCAATGAGAATCTTGATCAATCCATGATGGTAGAGGCTGTTATAGGGATTTCCAGAATGATTTTGAACCCGTCTTGACATTTTGGCTAGGCTTTTGCATAAAAAATATGGGAAATTCATTTCCAATTCGGCTTCAAAATGTAAGAGAAGGAAGACATGGTAATTCAGAGTAATTACATACCTCCCTTCACAAGTCAAGTATTTCTGCAACACATAAAGCACATTGCGCCATTCATCCTGCATCCAATCACGAGGGAAACCCTTCTTCCATTTTGCAGTTTGATGCTCCTCCTTTAAGAATCTGGTACATACTGCATGCTCTATGGGTTTATTTTTAAACCAACGTTCCCCTCGACAAGGTAAACCAGTGGCACGAGCAATTGTTTTCTCAGACACCCTCATACGGAAATTGCCAATATGTGCTACCTTTCCATCAAATCCCTGAGCGAAATACAGTGTGATTTCATCATCATATCCCCGAAATTTTTGAAAGAATTGGTACCAGGTGCCTTCGAATTTTTCTTTACATGTGTTGAATTCTGGAAGGCCTTCTAACACAGAGACAGAAACAGGTTCATGACGCTCAACCCCCTTTCTCCCCATCTGTTTTGAGAATGTGATTTCGATATGAAACAGAGGATGAAACAGAAGCTCGGAAAATGATGAAGGTTATCAAATAGGCATGTGAATAAGTCTCAACAAAGTTCTTCGGAGCTTCTAACAATTTGATAATCCTGACTCGTACTTCACGATCATTCAAATGCATGGCGTGTAAGAGGTTTTATAACAATTTTGAACTGTTAGTAGAATGATGAACTTGTTGTGTATGAAATCATGAAGGAATGAAGCAAGGATTGCATGGATAACATAAATCATCATTATATATTTTTAAAGTGATAAGATCTTCATCTCTAGGCACTATGTGCCATAGAGATGATATAAGGACAGTTTATAGAATGATGATGACAAACAGAGGTGGATATAGGCTATATGATGACATTCGAAAGGTAGAAGGGCATAGGCTTTAGCAAGTATCATAGGTATAATTCATAGTAAAATTTCCTTAAATTTAATGAAATAAATAAATTCCAAGAAAGATTCATACCTTAGATCCTTTTTAGGATCAAATTTTTCAGAAATACTTTGAACTGTCAGGCTTCTGTTGCATGTTGTAGGTACTGTAGCAGAATGAGATTTCTATAACAGAATACAATTTCCTATTTTTTCTTTGCTCCAAAGATTGTTCTGCTCCAAGACCTAGGATTTCTCTTCTGATAGGTTGTCCATTGTGTTGAATGTTACTAGATTTCTTATAGAAAACAGAAGAATAGACCGTTCTTCAAAACTGCAAACTAATGAAACTGTCCATGAGTACCAAAACTACAAAGTCTTCATCCAAATACTTCCTTTTTGTGCAGGTCTACCTATGTGAATAGATTTTGTTGATGTCGAACATAGGTCGAAGTCACTGGATTACCAACCAATAAGGAAAGTTGTTAATCAGTGCGAGATGTCCCACCTTTGATGTCAATGGGAATCAAGGCACTAGATACATTCAAACAGTCATGAATAGATTTGTTGAAGTCGAATGAACTGTAGAATTCTTTTGCCAAGAAACATTGATGTATTTCCTTAGCAAATGACAAGGATACCTGCCATTGAGGCATGCAGGCTCCAAGGTATCTAAAAATGTCTCAAGTTTCAAACCCAGAAAATGATTTGGAGTCGATGGGTTGAAACTTTGCTGGAAGGAAAGCCTTGATGAATCTTCCATCATCCAGCTAAGCACTGAACATGATTTGTGAAGAAAATGAAGTAGGCACCAATGAACTTTATTTCAGAGTCTAGCTAGCCAGACACCTGGTTTTCTAACTAAACCCCTGCTAAACTATGCCAGATAAACTAGTTTTCACAGTAAAGCTTATTTTTCTCTTTACTTTTTTTTTTTATTCTATTTTTTATTTCCTATTCTACCCTACTCTACTGGAAAAAAATGTTCCTTCAAGTGTATGCATACTTCCAGTGTAACCACCTCCGAATCAAGACTTCTAAATCATGATTGTCCATACAGTGTTTATGAACAAAAGTCAAGATATAAAGAACCAGCTCCTCATATGATCTTGATTTCAAAAGTTGCTGAAAAGTAAAAGGCTGGAATGGACAAACTGTATTAGTCCATACTTGAATAAATCCTTGATTGGCTAGGCTTGTCAAACCAAGCTGATATTCTTCTTCTGGTCTCAAGAAAGCAAGAAATTCTGCAATTTCAGGTTCTAGGTGTTCTTCTTCCTCGGCTCCTTCCCAAAATTCTTGAGTTCCTTCATCAAATGAGGAAGCATAGATGAATAGGTCTAGTTCTTCAGGTTGAGGACACTTATTGATTTGCTGCTCACTTTGAAAGATGGATTCATCTTTAGATATGGATCTGATGTTGTGACAAGGATTATGAAAACTCCTTGTAGTAATAAGCCCTTCTCTGCTCAACAAGTTTTTGAACATCTCTAAACTTGTTCCGGTTCAGCTATCCTGCTCCACAGGTGGGTTAGTAACCAGGGTCTTACAGTACCCAAATGATCTTGAAAATTTAATTTTTTTTAAACTAATCTAAATCCTTTTTGAAGAAATGTAAATAACTCCAAAGTAAAGAAACTAATTAAGACTAAGTGTTATGGGTGCAACTGACCTATATTCAAACAAAATTACTATGAAATCAAAACTAAAACAGTAAAATTATTAAACTAAAACACTCCTACTGCACTCTTGCATTAATTGAAAAGAAAATGAAAATCTGCTTACCTATTGAAGGTCTGGCAACATCTAACCTCTAGTCCATATTAATGCCTCCCCGTCAACGGCGCCAAAATGTTTGGCTAATTATACCTCTATAAATAGCTTACATAAAATGTCAACCCAGGGAGGTAAACTTTGAGAAACAAACACTGTATGTGCAGGACTAGAGCCTATCCTAATCTAATTTACTTCTCTAATCTAAAAATCATTCAAACTACTTTGATTCAAAGATTTCAAATTCATTAATTCTATTCAATATTCAAAATTCTAATACTAAATATCTAGATTCTATGAAGCATACGAATCTAAGTTCTATACTAATTATGGAACCGAAATACTTTTTAAAACTATCTTCAAAAGTAACTTTGATTTAAAACATCTACCTACTCAAAAACTTATCTATTTTAATGTGACTCAAAAACTAAACCAAGTAATAGAAAACTATATAACATTACAGAAAACAGAGTAAGATGCTATAATTTTAAACTATTCATTAATCTAACAATAAACGAATGCTAATAATAACTTTGAGCAATGTAAATCTATTGTTTACTCTGTTCTGAATATAACTCTGACTACTGCAAATGTAATCTATCTAAGAATTAAATCCATGAAAGAGAGGCTCACGGTCTTCTTGGTGGATCCTTGCCAAGAAAACCACAAGTCCCTTTGTGACTTGCAGACTAAATTCTAACCTACAGATATATAAAAGAGAACCTTAATAATAGAAAATGGATCATATTACAGTCTAAAGAAACATCTTAAAATACTAGAAACAACATTGTATGAATCGATCTCTGTCAAATTCAAAAAGCCAACACTTGAACAGCGCAATTCTTCTATATCATATTCGTCCCTATTACATTTCGTTCCATTGTTTTTATAGCTCGGGAGCTAGATAACTAATCTCGATTTCTTAGTAACAGAGCCTATCTTCTAATCAATACACAATCGTTTGCATAAGGTAAATGATTCCTTCAATTAATGAGTAACTAATAACAGATCTTCATCTCTATGGCACGTAGTGCCAAGAGATGAAGATCTCATTGATTATACATGAGTCATCAACGAGAGTTAAGCTGGAATAGTTGGTTTCTCTTGAGAAAGATGGTAGCACCGGGAGTGTAGAAAATCTTCCATGATATTTAATCTGCTGCTGAAATCAAAGTATGCTACAAAATCTAATATAACCATTCATGAGCTTCCAAGAATTTCATTTAATCATTAAATAAAAGGAAATTAAAGAATTTTGACTAATGACCATACCTTACTATACTTGTTGGAATTTGGTTATATGTGTGAAGATATAGATGAGTTTATGGAGTAGAGAATTCAAATGAAGAGGTCAAAAATGGATATGGAGGGTACAAAAAGTATCAATTCAGCGAGCCAACACTGTGTGACCGACTTGCAGAGCTGAGTGCAAGTGTTGTAAGTGTTGAGTGCACGGATTGTAAGAAGGCTCTGTGCTAGATCTACTCAGGGAAGGAGGATCTGGTGAGGTGCGCGCAGATCTCCTGTCCTATGCAGAGTACAAGTTTGAGCTCTATCTTGTAATCATATTGACCAAAGCTAATAAAGAAGAAGAAGACTATGTGGATGTAGCCCCAGGGTGGGGGTGAACCACGGTAAACCTGTGTGATGTTCTCGGTGCCTCGACCTAATGTGGTTGTCTCTTCCCATGTGTTGTGCTTTTATATGATTATGCTATGTTCTTTGCTATGATATACTTAGATAGATCTACCTTGCTTTATGATTCATAGATGTATGGATTTAGATCTAACATATATGAAAGTGTTGAGTGCTAGACCTATTTTGATGTTGCTAAGTGCTAACTTAACCTAGATCTAAGTGAATGTTGCGGTGCTCTGCACCATCTGCGGAGTGCCATGAGGGTTGAATATTGATGAATGATCTATGCTAAAGTGTTTGCTAAGTGTTAGAATCACATATATGTGTCCCATCTAAGGTTGTAGACACCTGAGTCTTGCAACCACCCCTGCCTCTACCTCAGGTGAGACTTCATCTGCTTCACAAGTGTTGCCAAAAGGTCCGGTAGTTAGGGTTTTTTTGGTGTGGTGTTGAAGCATTGAACCCTGGGTCTACTCCTATTCCAACAAATGGTTTCGTTGTTGGGACCTGAAACTGTGATTGCTGGGAACTGAGGAAGAGAAGCTTTGTGTAGAAAGTTCGTCTTGAAATTGTAAAAGCTTTGTGCATGGACCTGTGCCCTAGTGCACAGTGATCCACTTGATTTGAAAAGCTCTGTGCTGAAGAAGGAAGGACAGATCTGAAGAAAAGAAGTCAGATCTGAACACTTTGTGCTCTAAGAAAGGTTAAAGCGGAAGTTTCTAAGTCAGATCTACAGAAAGAGGTAATATCTGTAAACTTTGTGCTCTGATAAAGGTAAGATTAGTTAAAAGTTCTTAGATCTGGAAGCTTTGTAATCTATAGAAGTAAAATAAGTGAAAAAATTTGTTTCTAAAGTATGGATTTAGGTATGCTTTATAGATTTTGTCCTAGCTTGAAAACTAGGGCATTGTTAGATGAAAGAACGCTTGATATGAATAGATCTGATAAGAATAATGAAAGATATGTTATACCTATGCATAGAAAGAATTTTTGGACTAACCAATGGATGCAGGATCCTAGAGAGAAATTTTTGTAGGCTAGCCATCATGATCCTAGCGCGCAGTACAAGAAAATTTGGGGATCATGGAAGAGAAAGAGAGAATTAACTCTTTGTTACAGTTGCAGAAGACCAGGACATCTTTCTAAGGAATTCCCTGGGAGAAACCCTAGTTGTCTCTGTTGTAAGGCTATGGACCATGAAGTATTGGATTCCCCTAGAATGATTACTAGACTTGAAAAGTTGAATATGGAGCAAGGTCAAGATACTAAGATTATAGAAGAAACCCAGAAAGAATCATAGATTATGTTACTGAAAATGAAAGAAACCCTTGATGAACATAAAGATGCCAGTTTGTCAGAGATCTTCAAAGAAAAGGAGAAAATCAAAGTAAGAATAGGAGACTTCGACATCGGCTGTGCTCTATATGAGGGAACACAGATGAACATTATGACAGAAAGTACTTGGGAAACCCTAGGAAGGCCTGCTATGGTTCCTTCACTAGGAAGAATAGGGTTGTTTAAAGGAAAAATGGTAACCCTATGTGGTAGAATTACCCAGATAGATATGAGTACCCATGGAGCTTCGACAGAGAAAGATTTCAAAGTCATTAGATTTATTGAGGACCGTGCCCCATTTCCAGCTTTGTTAGGAAAGATCTGGATTGAAAAAGACCAGATCCAGAGAAAAGAAGAAAAGGAATCCCTAGAACAGAAGAAGCAAGAACTCATGGAATTTATGACTAGAAGGATCGCCTACTTGATGGAAGAAAAAGAGAACATATCTCAGTTGTTGAAAACCAGGGACATGGATGTCAAAGCTATAAGAGTGTTAGAGGAACCACAGAAAACCGAAATACCTAATCCATGTCATGAAGGAGTATTACCCTTGGATCTAAAGAAAGAACCTCAATAGTGCGAAGTGACTATGTCGAGAGAAGATAAGACTCAGAATGGAAAAAGGATGACCGAGGAGGCGCTCACTGGGAAGAAGGCTAGGAAGCTAAGTAAGAAGAGAGCCAGCATCTAAAAGTTACAGAAGGTTCTAGAGGAAACTTCGCAGAAGGAAAAATCACAATAGTTGAGCTTCACCGAGATATCAGAACAACGACATCTGGCACTTCGCCATGGTGCAGCAATATAGCCATTGGACCGATATACCCGTTCGACTTCCGCTCCGAATGGATAGAAAAGAATTAAAGGATCACCACTAGACCGTTGGACCATGCCATCACGGATGGATCAACATTCACGAAAGCTTCATACCCGTTGCAACCAGACCATTGATGAATTTCCTATATAGCTCGTCGTGTCGCGCACGAAGAACACTTTTGCCAATTGAAAAATTGAAGCCCACAGAACTCGTAATTGTATACAGTGATCATTGCAAGCAGATCGTTCACCCTAGTGCAGTGTTTTGAGATCATCGTGACCCCGCTTATCTTTCCCGAGTGCATATGTCCGACGAGCTTACCGCGCTTTAGGAATCCATCACAGAAGTCCTTCTCGATTTAATGACTGAGAGAGTCCTATCGAAAAGAAGAATGTCCACGGGAGTCCAAGCCTCATCGACGAGAGGAGTGCAAGCCTCCCCGTCGACTGCTCGAGCCAGAACATATCGAGCTAGAGCAAAGAGGAGAACTAAGCATAAGGACGACATAGCCAATGCAAAGTTAGTTCCATCCATTCTACCAGCTTACATACCCCCTCTGAGTGGTGAGCTTAACAGGGACAGTGTCCCTAGATATTTTGAATATACCCTAGTAACTGCATATTTACCGAAGGGAGTACGCACCTACTGCGCAGACCAAGACAAGGTTACAGCATTGAAGTTTTGTGACTTCAACCTAGGGGATCGTAAAGTTTATAGCATGATTTCCCCATATAAGTATTTTACATGAACTAAGGGAAAGAACTCAAATCTCGTCCCGCAGCAATGGATGATGAACCTCACGTAGTCTACTCTGCTAAACGTTACGAAAATACCACACTTCGGCAGACACGAGGAGGTGAATTCTTGTGTAAAGTTATTGCTAGCAAGTTACCATGGAGGATACCTGTGGTTAGAACGTTGCATAACTGTTGATCTGGCGCTGATCAATAGGATCACTGGGCTTATCATGTAGGGCCCTGATCCCCATGAGTACTATCCTAGAAAGACTGCAAACTGCGCTCTTGCATGGAAGATAAAAGAGGCCTATGTCGATGTTGAGAAAGGCATGAGAGGATACAAGGTAGCTTCTATTGAAAGTGGCGCAGTGTGCCTCGCATGCCAACTAATCACAGGGAATATGGTACATAAGAATCAACCAACACAAGTATCAGGCTTCCTAGTTGACCTCGCAGGAAAGTGCACAAAGGGACTACAGATGAACTGGGTGAAGTACTTGGTGAATCAACTATAGATTCACTACAGAGAAGCTCCGGATCAGGGTCACAAATTCCATTTAAGTTGGCTCCTGATACTGATCACCTTTATTGCATGGGAGCTACCAGAAAGCACAACTTTCCCAGACCTTGACCCTTTTGAGATACTAGTTGCAAAGTTTAGTACCTTGTGGTACTCGAATGACATGAGCAAGCAATGTCAATCAAATGTTGTTTTCCACGTATATTATAATCAACTGAAACAGCCATAAGGAGTGAACCTCGCATGACCCCTGTTAGCACTCTGTAATTTTCCCAAGGCTGAAGAGGCAGTCACAGAGGCAACATCAAAACCACTTCGAGTCTTGGATCTAGCCCTCCAAGACTCAGAGAGGGATCTCTCTGTCTGATATAGATTTGTTTGAAGAGAATATTAGGCTAGCTATGAAGAACATGGGTTTGTTTATGGATTTTGAGTTGGTTTGGTTAAGGCATAAAGGACCATTGGGCAACATGGAGTCAATGATAAAGATGATAGATGAATGAATAACTAAAACAGGATGTAACCAGGCAAGATAATCATGCAAATGGATTCTTTGAGATTATAGAATGGGAAAGGAAGAAAATATTTGGATTCATTTCAAATGTAGAGCAGAGTACAGCTGAATTCTACACTTCAAACTTGGAAGAAAACATAAATATTGCATTGAGCCAGCACAGGGTGTTAAGAACAAATCATGTACATTACCTTCTCATAGACAATACAGAAATAAAAGTGTATGAAATAGGAAAATCATGAGTTACATGAGGGAAAAAATTCACCACTTAAATGTGACACAGGAATCTGGAAACAATGTCTCTGTATTCATTCGCAAAATCATTTATAGACTGTTGATCATCTTTACAAAACAGAAAGCCATGTTTCTATATTATCTTCCCATCTGGTACCTCCAGGTCGAACCTCATTACATTAAAATCCTCTGAATAAATAGGGGACATACCCCAGTGAGTCGTGTCAGTTATATTTAAGCCACCTCGGCCAAAAATAGCCACGAATCCCCCAAAATCTGGAACTGCCTGCCATGAAAGATGGGCCTAATTTCTGTGAAAAAGGGGTCCGAACAGACATCGTTTTCTCTTCAGAGCTGACACCTGGGAAAAAAATGAAGGATTTTATTGTATACAGGTATGTGTTGGACAAAAACCTCCTTCAGTTTCGCCAAATTTGCCTCCAGTTGGACGTAACAGCTCCCGCAAAATCAGGACTGTAACGGAAAAGTGAAAATTTGGAAAAAAGGGCCTCGAGGATGGATTTTATTCTCCCTCCTCGTGGCACCGGTGCAAAAAACCTCTCTTAGTTTCTTAAAATTCGTTTTCATTTTTCCAACAACGGCCTTGGACGAAGACATGTTGAACAGGTGAAAATAGGCAAAAAATGAAAAAGGCAGTTTTTTTCGGGATGGGT
>ML792771.1:152822-164616 GCA_009831015.1 Picea engelmannii | reverse complement strand
GGGTCTGTTGGAATGTGAGGGAGACACCATTCCAGAGGGTAGTAATGGAAAACCATCATTTCGGACCCCCCCTCTCGTTAAGTTTCGGATAGTGAGGGGGGGTCCGGAATTTATTATAACCGTTGATTTCAATTTGATATGTTTTTTATTTGATGTATACGGGAGTTGGGGGTGGGTAGACTTAGGGTAGTGTAGTTTTTAAGTTTTTGTTTTTTAATATTTTTTATTATATGTTTTGTTTATGTGTTATGTTTAATGTATTAAATTTTATTATGTTTTGTTTTTTTTATGTTTTGTTTTTTATATATGTTTTATTTCTAATTTGTTTATTATATATTAACATTTTAATTCTAATAAACTAATTTAACTACTAACTTAATTACTAATTTAATTAATTAACAATTGATTAATTACTAACATGCTACTCAATTATTAATTAATTAATTTATCATTAACAGGTCTAATCATAACTATTAACCTAATGTTTTTATCATGAGTCTGTTTATTCATGGAGGGGTAAGATTGGCGAACGGGTGAAGGAATGAAGGGTGAGGAACTGACAGGTCCAGCATGAATGAAGGATGTAGCATGGAGCGGAGGAGGCCTGATGCAATGGATGGATGATGCGTTGGGATAGGTCCCGCCGAAAAAACCCGCCTCATTCTGGACCCACCCCATCGTTAAAGGTAGAATGATCGGGGGGGTCCGGAATCGCCTGTAGACCATCCATATGCGTGCCTCCATGACAACCATAGATCTATGCGCACTTTTTAATCACCATTCCNCCACCGTTAAAAGTAGAACAGTCGAGGGGGTTCGGAATCCACTTTCATCCGTTGATCTACGCGCCACTAGATCGATCATCGATCTAAGCGCGTTCTTTATTCTCCAGGCGTGAATGCAGCAAAAACCTAGGCTTTAGCGATTTTTGTGGATTTTGTGCGTTGCTTCCCTTACTTTTGTCTCCATGGGGTTAGGAAAAACCACTCAGCATCAACAACCATGAATTCTCTTTTCTTTTCCTTTCCTTGAAAATAATTTGCAGAGATGAAATATTATTTGCAAACCAAAATACACCCAGAGTGGAAAAATTTCCAATCACCAGATGATCCTATGAATTATAGGGTTATAATAGTGGCTCCACCTGGGGATGGCAGCTCTTTTGGGAGGTGTCAAGAACCACAGACCTATGAATCATGCAGACCAATGCTTTATCCATTGGGCTGATCCCAAAATCTTATTTTGCAACCTGTACCTGTTTCGATCTTGCAACTGAAACCAAATCAAATGAACACTGCTGAAAAAGAGATGCTCAGAATGTTGAGCTTATTCACATTCTCCTACCTACCCTATGCTACTGAAAATTTCATCTTTCTAAATGATACAATAATGCTAATGCAGCCAATCAAGTAGTTGTTGAGACTAGAGGACTTTTGACTGCTCGTTAGCACAGTGAAAAGCGCAACTTGACCTTTTGCCCATCGACTCAAAAATGCAAAGTGAAAAGGCCACTGCTGAAAATGTGATTGATATTTACCATAGAGACCTCGACAATCTTGAAGAACAAAATTACTACCAGAGATAGATTGAGGCTCTATAGTGAAAACATTCTCCATATAGGTAGCTATAGGATCAAGGTAGAAATGACATGTTCCTTGATTTTTGGATGGCATCTCTGGCACTGTATCTATGTTATTTTCATCCTCATGCATTTCCTGACATGGCTGCAACTGCTCTGATGGGCTTTGTAATGTGACTTCTGCTAAAAAATAAAATGAATTTGACTGCCTGATCATGTCAATATCATAACAGTGTTTTAACCCATAGCTGGATGATGGAGGAAGACTTTGAAAACACCAGTCATCCAACACATCAGATATTGGATCCTGTAGAAATTGAACTGACTATTGCATTGGTTCCACTGCAACTTCTTGATTTTTTGTGTCTTTATCCTTTAACATATACTCAATATTCTTTTTCAAAAACTGAGATGAAGTAAAGCATAATGGTGCAGAGTTGTTTTGGATTAACTCATAATTTTCCTCGGGCCTTAATCTTTCCTCTGAAATTTGAAAATCAAAGTTGGTAAATGGCAGCAACTCTGGATTTAGAACAACCTCCACATCCTTAATGGCATCTTCAATTGATTGATTAGAGAAATTTATGTCTTCACTATTTTCAACTGGCCTAGAGTTTCTTTTCAAAAATTGAAAAGATGAGAAACGTAAGGGCAAAGTGTTTTCACTTACTCTGAGATTTTCTGCACTTTGATCATTGCTGTCATAATTTCCATGTGCAGATTGATTATTATATCTGAGTTGTAATTGATCTTCTTCCTGCCAACAACATGTTTTTGGTTGTTTTGAATAGTCAACATCTATTTTAGCCTCTTGATCATCATCATATTGGTCATACTTGGGTAAATTATCCAAGTAGGGAATGTCATCAAACATGCACATCATATCAGCTAGTTGTTCCTCAACAAGTTGGCATGGAGCTTCATCTTTGATTGTGTTGTGAATTGAATACATGAAAGAATCATTATTCAAACCATGGTACCAAGGATGAGCAGCAAAATGTTTGGGAACTGTGAAATTTTCTTTCTCTGAAATCAATGGACCATGATGTCTTTGAACGACAAGTTCATCTTTCCTATTGATCCTCTGCATCATCTCTTCCATGGCACTGGCCAAAATCTCCAGTTTAGCTTCTGATGACTTCAGCTGCTCCTTTTCTTTGTCCTTTAACTTTGACCTTTTGATCAGCAAGTTGGTCTCCACATCAACTGCAATGCTTTTCATTTCTTCAAGGCTTGCAGTGTTCCTTTCTCTTAATTGGAATGCCATCTCAGGATCAAAGGCATCTGGGAAATGCAAGTGGGTTGATCCTGGGGGTGGCTTTATATCAATAGGCATTGCATGATATACCTTATTGAACCTTGCTGAAAACTGTTGTATTGTTTCCCCTAGTTTTCTTTTCAAATGGTCATACTCTTCCAAGATGAGAAAAGCATTTCTCATGATCACCCACCTATCTAAGAAAACTTGCATGAACTGCTGAAAATTTCTTATGCTTGCATCTGGAAGGTTCTTAAACCAATATTTAACTTCACCTTGAAAAGACAAGCAAAACATCTTGATATAGACATCGTCATCTTCAATCTCATAAAGGTCAAGAAAATCTTCAAACCTCTGGATGTGTTTTTCAGCAGTAATATTGGAATTCTCTCCATCAAACCTGGGCAGATTATTGGTGTAATTTGCAGGGAGGTCATGGAGGATAAGAGGTAAATCTAGGGTCTTGTATCTATCTGGGACTTTTGCAAGCACATGAGATGAAGCAAGAGGCTCACAACCATCCAGAGGTTTAGCAAGAGTAGGAGATAAAGCAAGAGGCTTATGTCTCACTAGGGTTTCTACAGGTGCATCTGGGATGTACACAGGTGTATGAGTATGTACATAATATACAATTGGGGATCTGATCTCTTGAGGCCCATCAATCAACAGGTGGTTAATGTAATCTTCGGTAATATACTCTTGATTGGGCTTAGAATAAGACAAAACATAATTGTAGATAAAACCAAATATGTCTTGAATGCAATTTGAGCTTGAGTACCTGGTCTTTCTAGGCTACTTGGCCATGCTTTAGGTTCTTCCTCCAGTGAAGTCTTTGAGTTGGCACTGTCTGGAGTTGTTAGGAGTCGCCAGGTGAATGATCTCAGCCTTCTGGTGTCTGGTCACTGTCCACCATCAGTGATCATATCTGGAGCTTTGAAGTGTACTACTAGGGAAGGCTCCCCAGTATGGTCGCCATTCTGTTAGCACTCTGTAATTTTTCCAAGGCTGAAGAGGCAGTCACAAAGGCAACATCAAAACCACTTTGAGTCTTGGATCTAGCCCTCCAAGAATCAAAGAGGGATCTCTCTGTTTGATATAGCTTTGTTTGAAGAGAATATTAGGCTAGCTATGAAGAACATGGGTTTGTTTATGGATTTTGAGTTGGTTTGGTTAAGGCATAAAGGACCATTGGGAAACATGGAGTCAATGATAAAGACGATAGATGAATGAATAACTAAAACAGGATGTAACCAGGCAAGATAATTGTTTGCACCCAATTCGTCACCTTGGTGAACAAATAAGAGGTGCTTACATGCCCAGTTGGGTCTTGTTGAGCATGACAGTTGTAGAGGAAAGAGTTAGAAAAAGAACAACAAACTATAAGCAAGAATTAAACTAATACAAACTAAAATTATGAGAATATCGATAAAGAAATAAAAAACACAAAAAGACCAATATCACCAATGTTTTTAGGCTGATCAATTGATGAAATCAAAGCACAATGAAGAAAGGGGACTATGAGTCCCTTCTTTCTCCAATGGAAGGCTCTTGAGGCCCTCACAAACTTGCTCTCCTTACAATAAGAAAATGAGAATGATGGTGAAAGAACTCCCAAGCATATCCACTCAATGGAGATGTGGATAGCTCAATGAAATGATGCCAATGGTGTTATTGTCAAGGAGTGAGTCCTTAAAACAATCTAGGCAGCATAACATTACAAGAAATTCCTTGAGAAAATGATGTTTCTTCATGGCTTTTTATAGCATAGCATTGGGTGATTATGTAACTCCTTTGAAGTGTGAAAAGGGTCTCTTTAGGGATTCATCAGGTCTTTGACCAGCCTACCATGCGGATTCAGCTCTGATTTGAGGGTCAAATCGGCTTGGGAGCTGATCCACAAGTGGTTGGGAGGCCGACCAATTCAATAAATGCATCGTTTACCAGGTGTGCGGGTTTTTGCGCTAACAGTCGCGCATCGTGCGCATATGCACGCATGGTACATTTCTGTTCCGCACATGTGCGCGCGCACCAAACTTCTGTAAAGCGCCCTTCAATTTTTGGTTACTTTGTATAGTTTTTTACCTTTCTGGAATGCTATGAAATTAATTCAGTGTCATGAATGACTTCATTACTGTTTGACGATGCTGAGTTCTTGTCGCCATGTGTGGACAAAATTTCAGTGATAACAGATGCCCCCTGATGGATGAGGTTAGGAGCATACGTATAGCCGAAATCCATCAATGTTTCTTCTACTGAGAATGTTGTTGTAAGAGAGAGCGATAGTGAGACCGTGCAGAGCAATCCTTTGGAGAAGAAAGGAACCGGTAGAACCCGACCTTCCATAAGGTGCATAATCAATATACAACTATGTACAAACGAGGTGGGCATGCCCCATGCTCGTGTTATGTAACTCTGAAAAAAGATGACGAAAGTGTTGGTGTAGATAACTGTAGCACCCTCGGGGGCGGTGATGATAAAGGAAGAAGACAATTCTGTAAAGGAATATACTCTGAACAATAGGCAATGATCGCAGTAATAAGCAGCGACGATGATGTGGGCATTGATGGCCCTGCCAGGTTCATTGGTCTTCGACAAATGATAAAAAGAACTGCAATAGTCGCAAAGTAAGACCCACCATAACATGAGAGAGTGTTGGCGTCGAATGTTATGGGGGCCAACGACAGCAGGGAGCAATGGTGTTTCACCCTGTGCCGTCCGAGATCTCTCATTGAATGGAGAATGAGAATCAAGATACTGTCGCCCTTCTAGAAAATGGTGTTGATGTCGAAAAAAGGGGGATGCGACTCCCAGAAGCAAAGGGCTTCGTGGAATCTACTGAGGTGAGGAAGTGACAGAGGTACATGGACGAAGTCAAGAAGTGGGAAGACTCAAGACTGCTCTTGGTTGGAGGATGTATGAGATAAAAAGTGGTCGCAACCATGTAACAAAGTCAAGTGTCAGGGGGATGACAAGACTGATGATAAGTTGTGCCAGAGGCGGGACAAGGTGAAAAAATTCAGAGGGTAGAGGTAAATGACCTGTGGATTACTCTGAAGGTATGGACGATGTCGGCAAGGGTAGATGAGAAGTAATGCTCCAACCGAGGGTGACATGGGTTGCATGTGGCCAAAAATGAAGCAAGTCGCCAATGGTGACGACAAAAGAAAATGTAAAGACTGGAAATACAGGTGTTTGTACAAATAAATAATGAATAATGTTTGGGAAAAGATGTACAAATATAGAAACGGGTGCCCCAGGGAGGGCAGAATGTGCTTGGAAAATCGATGAAGGGTGGGGGCCCCATTGGTGAGTTTCTGTATGAGGTAGGTGAAATGAAGATAGGTTCGTAGATGGGAAAACTGATGGTGGATGAAATGGGGGGTTCATGATCCTCGGAGGTGTAGGTAAAAAGAATAGAACCATAAAGAAATGATATGGGAGCCCATATGGGAAGCTAGCAAAATGAGGAGAAGAAGTATGTGGTTAATTCACAACATAATGAAAGACTATCAGGACTCCCATCCCTAAAGGATAATGAAGAACAGCATGAGTGTCAAAAAGTGCAAAAGGTGCTATGAATGAGACAACTTATGTGGGTGAGAATGCTACCGATTGACAGTACCGTAGGTGCAAAATGGAGGCGAGGGTACTGCAGAGACAGAAATGAGGAGACTAAAGGTCAACATCAGCGGGTGTGACTGGAAATGTAAATGCAATACAGCGGGAGAGACTACATGCCAGTCTTGAATATATACCTGAAGGGATGATGTTGATGACCGATGAGCAAGTACCTGCGCACATAACAACCAAATACCCAAAGTGAACAATATCTGAAGAGAATCAAAGACATGAGCATGTATGTAGGCAAATGTGACAATGCGCGTGCGTACTTGATCGAGCTGGACAAGGACGTCGGCTACTGATACAACTGATGCTGATACATAGAGGATGTAGTCATGATTTTAGTCAGGTGCACTAATCAAAGGTGCATTTGAAAGCGCTACTTTAAGATCATCAAATGACTGTTGGGCGTAGTCGTCCCAATGAAAAGGGATGTCGTGGCATAGTAAGCAAAGGAAATCGTGTGCGCGTATGGCGTAATCAGGAACAAAGCGTCTAAGAAAGTTAGCTTTGCCCTGTAGACTCTGAAGTTGTCGTAAATTCCGAGGAGGTGGAATTTCAGTGATAGCTTTGACTTTAAGGGGGTTGATGGTAATTTCATTTTGGGAAACAATAAAACCGAGGAGGTGCCCTGCAGTGACGCAAAACAAACATTGGAGGGGATTCAAACGGATGTTGTACTGGCGACACCGTTGAAAGATGATGCGTAAATCATCAAGATGTTGGGTGTGTTTCTTGGATCGAGCTGTGAGGTCGTCCAAGTATGTGAGGATGATTTTAGCCAAATCATGGAAGATGTATGTCATTGCCCGCTGGAAGGTTGCGTCGGCATTTTTTAAGCCGAAAGGCATGACACGATATGCAAAAGTACCCCATGGGGTAGTGAATGCAGTTTTATACTGATCGGCTGGGTGGATTTGAATTTGGTTATATCCAGAGAATCCGTCCATAAAGGAGAGAGTCTCATGGTCGACGCAGTCGTCGATAATTTGATCGATGAAAGGCGTTGGAAAGTTGTCTTTGGGACATGCGTTATTGAGATCACGAAAGTCTGTGCAAATATGGATAGTGCCTTGTTTTTTGTCGATGGATACAGGGTTGGAAACCCATGAAGTGTAAGCGATGGGGTAAATAAACCCAGCCGTACGTAATTTGTCGATTTCGGCTTTGATAGCTGCGGCTTTGGATGGGTGTAGCAGTCGTTGTTTCTGGCGAACTGGTGTGATGTCAGGCTAGGTGTCGATGCGATGCTCGACAGTAGAGGGGTCGAGGCCAGGCATTTATGTGTATGACCAGGCGAAAATATCCCTATATTCCTGGAAGAGGGCTTTATAAGCGGCGATTTCCTGAGGAGTGCAAGCAACTCCAATGATGATTTCTTCGACGATGCCATCTTTAATGAAAATGTCGATTTTGATGGTGGGGGAAATGTTGGCCAGATTCCCTTCTTCAAAAGCGTCGGGGGCAGGAATGGGATTGTTGAACCAATCGATAGGCCCTGACGGGATAAAATCTTTGGTTTCGACCGCGTAAATGGGGTTTTTTTTAGGAGGCATGAGGGCTTCCTGTGGAAGGAAGAGTGCACGATGATGTAGTGCGTCCCAGGGCGAGTTCGGGAATTGTAGCTCTTTGATTATTTCCTCGTCGTATTGGAAACGATGGGAATATAAGGGGTCATGAGAAGTGACCTCCGTGATGGAGTGGTTGCCCCCTGTTGGAGAAGAAGAGGGAGCAATGTTAGGCGAGGGTGTGGATTCACTCGATATGAACCATATGTTGAAGTACTGAGGGGTACCCGTGGTGGTTGGGTGGAGAGTTTCCGTAGGGGAATGAGCAGGAGAGTTGGGTGGGTTACGGGGTAAATCCTCAGATACGTCCTCTAAGAACTAAGGAGGTGTCGGGAGTGCGTTGGGTTCGGGAGAAACGACATGAAGATCCGCAAGTGACAAGGTAAGGTCATTGGTCGTCTCTGTGGGTTGGTGAAGCAGGGCCAATTGACGTTGCCTGTATGCAAGGATCATAGGACACTGGTATGTAAAATGAGCCAATGAATCGCAGAGAGAGCAAGGGCATCTCATACGTTCATTGACTGAAGTGGTGACATAACGGATGTCAGTGATATTTGTTGGAGAGGACGTAGCAGGGCGCGGGTTGTTCTGGAAGTTTTGGCGTACAGCAGCTAATGTTTGCCGAAAGCATGGCAGTGTCGGGCAATGATGGGTATAATTTCCATATTCTGAACAGAGAGCACAAGCAAATTTGGTCTGCAACCCTTTACTACTGGAAGGTAGGGTGGTAGTAGTGGAACTAACAGTGGTGATGGTTGTTGTGGGAGTTTGATTGAGGGGGATCAAATTCCGTAATTCTGGTAGTGAGGGGCAGTTGTTGGTTTGGTGACCCTCTTTCTAACATAGTGCGCAAGGTGGTGGGATGTGTGGAGGAAGTGGATCTATGGGCTCCTTCTTCTTTCTCCTGCCCCCAGCTGTAGCAGGGGGGTTAGGGAGTATGGGGGTAGTGGGGGTAAGGACGGGAATTGTCATGGGGAGGCCTTCATGTGGAGGAAGGGATGGGCGAGGTACCATCTCAGGTGGATGTAAATACCACACTGGGATTGCTAACACCATATTAGGTAGTGTGAGTGTGGCGGCTACCTGGAAAGATTCGATACCGGGTGGAGGGTAAAAGAAGGAAATTTGGGTGAGGGGTTGGGGAATTGTCTCCCAAATGGGACTATGCCTCTAAGGGGATGTGGATTCGTGGACCGTAGGGTTCGACGAGTTTGCAGGAGGCTCCTGTGGGAGTGGTTCTGCGACTATTGAGATGTCAGGAATGACTGAAGCCTCCTGAGGAGGACGAGCATCCTCCGTGGGAGTTCTGTTAGATGAGATGACGCATACTTGATTAGGGGGAAGGAGTGGTGGTGCTCCATGGTATGTCCCTAATAAGGATGGATCTTTGAAAATCCCAGGACCCATCTCTACGAGTGGGTATGTGTCGTGTTTGGTGTGGATGAGAGGAAGAATGTTATCAAGGTTGGCATATGGGTTAGGCTCATAATGTGAGACTTGGTCGATGGTCACAATCTTCCCGTTATGGGGGAACATGATTTTCCAAAAGATGGATGATGCCACTGCCTTCATAGCATACATGTAGCTACGTCCGAACAAGATATTGTAATCGAGCAGAGCGTCGATAACTTCGATTTCAATGAGAATAGTTTTTCCCCCGAGTTCCATGGGGACATTTTGGAAGAGCCCTTCAGGAGATGANATCTTGTAATGTGATGGCGGAGGGTATGAGTTCCGGGGAACCAAGTTTTTTCCATACTGTTTTGGACATTATGCATGTAGATGCACCTTCATCGATGATACACCGATGAACAGTGATGTTCTATATTTTTACTGGTATTTGAATAGTGACCAGGGCGGGAAGACGAGGTTCACTATTGTCGAGATCAAAGGTGATGAGTTGAGTATCTGCAGGGTCGACTGCCCCCAAGGCGGAAAGTAGTGATTTCCACTGAGTAGGGCAAGTCTGGAGGACTTCCAAGACTGACATGGCAGCCGGGGATTGTGCTAAGTCGTCGACCAAGCTATAGTTGTGGGCAGCCCTAGCCTGTGGGTTGTGGACATTCCTGCGCAAGGGGATGCGAGGGATGCATAATGGTGGTTCGGTGGAAGGGCGAGGGATCACCAACGGGGGTCCCATCGGTGTAGGGTTTGTCTCTGGAGATATAGGAGTAGACTCAGTTGGATACTGACGATTCCGTGTTTGCAGAAGGATTTCTTCCTCACTGGTGAGGAGAATTGTACGCTCTGTTGGATTGTTGGGGTTGTGGTATTGTCCTACCTGAGGTGGGGGATGTTGTGCATCCTCTTGGGTGTTTATCACCCCTTGATGTGGAATGGGATTTTGTAGCACGGTGGGAGGGGGTTGTTGCACATACTGTTGTGGCACCTGTTGAGGGGCAGTTTGTGCAGGGGTATGGGGAAGACTACCCGAGTCTTTCAACCATTTGAAATCAGCGATCTGGGGGCAATGGTGAGTGTAATGACCGAACTCACCACAAAGAGCACAAGGGTGGATGGTTTTAACATTATTTCGCCCTGGGCGTTTGTTGTTATTGCCCCCTTGGGGGTTTTGGTTCCCTTGGTTCTGGTTGCTCCCAGAGGGTTGGTGTTGTGGGGGTTGATTCCCACCTTGACCATGGTTGTTATTATTCCTATTCCGTCCTTTCTTCTTGGTATTGTTCGAAGGTTGAGTTGGGTTGGCTGTGTTCAATTGTTCAAAATTTTGGTGTTGTTGAGCAGCAAAGGGTTGAACAAAATTTACCCCCACATGAGGATGTGGGGGAGCCATGGGTTGTGGGGGACCAGGAAACGAAAAATATGGATTTTGTGGAGGTACCGGTCCATAAGGGACATAGGAAGGCGTGGTGTTCTCACTAGTACTATACGCTGACGTTGAGGGAGTACCACTGTGTGGGGGAATAGGTGGATGTATGGGAGGTGTCAGTGGTGGTCCACTGATGGGCGGAGGTATAGCAATAGGATATGGTTGTTGATAAGGGGGTGGGGGGTAATAAGGAGTGCCCCCATATACCGGTGGGTATTGAGGTGTTCCATACATCGGTGGTGGTTGAGGTTGTAGACCATGGTGTGTGGTGGCACCTATTAGTCTGTCTGCTGAGTGAAACATCCCAGGTTTGTCTTGACCAAATGGCACAGGTTTTGGAAGATCAGGAAGTACCATGTATAAGTATCCGGATTGTGCGTATATGAGGTCATACTGTTGTGCTTTGCTGATGGCTTCCTCTTCAGATTGAGGGAAGGTGGAAATGACATCCTTTCCAAGGAGAGAGACAAGTGATCTAAGAAACCAGTCAAGGCATTGTTGCTTGGTGGTTTCTACTTTACACAAACTATGTCGCCTACGCCACTCATGAATGTGGTCAGTGATGTGGGTGGATGAGGTCTATTTGAATTTAGACATTAGTTCTAGACCATTTTCATGGCGGATGGGTAATTGGAAAAATTTCAAGAAGGCTTTGGCCAATGACTCAAAGTTCCCATGGGACCCTGATTTTTCTTCGACATACCATTTGGCTGATGGGCCAGTAAGTGTGCGTTGAAATAGTCACAGTCTGATGGAATCATCCATAATGCTATTGGAAGAAAACCATAGATGAAAGGTCATGACATGGTTGGCGGGGTCATCCCCTGCCTTTCCTTCAAACTTTGGTATGTCTGAAGGAAGTTTTGTTGGCATTGCAGGCCATGTGGCGTCATGCAATATAGGATCATTGGTGAGCTTGGTGAGATCCGGTATGTTGAGAG
>ML792771.1:110638-148155 GCA_009831015.1 Picea engelmannii | reverse complement strand
CCCCTCTCGTTAAGTTTCGGATTGTGAGGGGGGTCCGGAATTTATTATAACCGTTGATTTCAATTTGATATGTTTTTTATTTGATGTATGTGGGAGTTGGGGATGGGTAGACTTAGGGTAGTGTAGTTTTTAAGTTTTTGTTTTTTAATATTTTTTATTATGTGTTACGTTTAATGTATTAAGTTTTATTATGTTTTGTATTTTTTATGTTTTGTTTTTTATGTTTTGTCTTTTATATATGTTTTATTTCTAATTTGTTTATTATATATTAACATTTTAATTCTAATAAACTAATTTAACTACTAACTTAATTACTAATTTAATTAATTAACAATTCATTAATTACTAACATGCTACTCAATTATTAATTAATTAATTTATCATTAACAGGTCTAATCATAACTATTAACCTAATGTTTTTATCCTGAGTCTGTTTATTCATGGAGGGGTAAGATTGGTGAAGGGGTGAAGGAATGAAGGGTGAGGAACTGACAGGTGCAGCGTGAATGAAGGATGTAGCATCGAGCGGAGGAGGCCTGATGCAATGGATGGATGACATGTTGGGATAGGGCCCGCCGAAAAAACCCGCCTCATTCTGGACCCCCCCCCCCATCGTTAAAGGCATAATGATCGGGGGGGTCCGGAATCCCCCATAGACCATCCATCTATGTGCCTCCATGAAAACCGTAGATCTGTGCGCACTTTTTAATCACCATTCCGGACCCCCCCCCCCCACCGTTAAAAGAAGAACAGTCGAGGGGGTCTGGAATCCACTGTCAGTCGTTGATCTACGTGCCGCTAGATTAACCGTCAATCTAAGCATGTTCTTTATTCTCCAGGCGCGAATGCAGCAAAAACCTAGGCTTTAGCAATTTTTGTGGGTTTTTTGCGCTGCTTCCCTTGCTTTTGTCTCCATGGTGTTAGGAAAAACCACTCAGCGTCAACAACCATGAATTCTCTTTTCTTTTCCTTTCCTTGAAAATAATTTGCAGAGATGAAATATTATTTGCAAACCAAAATACACCTAGAGTGGAAAAATTTCCGGTCACCAAATGATCCTATGAATTATAGGGTTATAACAACCCCGAACACTTTATAGAGGTTCGGACCTATGATAAAGTTCAGTGCAGACCATCATTTTATATACCTAACCCCACACGTTGATGAGGACCAAGAACAGCTCTAGTCCTACTATAAGCTGACAGAAGAAGACCTGGAAGAGATCACCAAGGAGTGGTCGGAGGACCTCCTTGTTTCAGCAAACCCCACAGAAATTTCAGACATCGACAGCCCAAAAGTTGCGCAAGATACACCTGGGCCTAGTAGAACAAAGAAGACAAAGGAGATGAAGAAGCCTGAAGAGGTTCAAGATATAGATAGCAGATATGTAAGGATGGCTTCCATTACGCCAAATGAAGAAGGTGATGACAAAGAAGGTGCAGAATCTGAGCAACAGCAAGTCGAAGTACCGCCACCCAGGGACGAAGCAGACTCATCCAAGAAAAGGA
This sequence comes from Picea engelmannii, assembly GCA_009831015.1. NCBI lineage: Eukaryota > Viridiplantae > Streptophyta > Pinopsida > Pinales > Pinaceae > Picea > Picea engelmannii. Next base: position 146,647 of record ML792771.1, on the reverse strand, counting down.
AGGTTTCACCTCTGAAGTCTTCCTCTAGAAAGAAACCAAGAACCCCTGTAAATAAGATGCAAACTGCCCTCACGTTGGATGACTTTGATTTCATTGTTGCAGCAGTCAATGATGCTTCAAAGGAAACAATAGAGAAGCAAGAAGCGAAGTAGGAACAAATGTATATCCAGATTGAGATCATGCTCTAAGGATTACAGAAGGAACTCCAGTCTAGCCGAGCAATCTCTACTACGCCTCTGTCGGAAGGAACAGCAAAAGAAGGAGATGAATCAGTCCAGCTCCACAATATTGTTGATACAGTCGAAGTACGCCTTCGACCTGCTCAGGAAGAAAAAGCACAGGCCACCCAGGCCCTCAAGAAGTCACATGAAGAAATTATTGAGCAATGTTAAACAATGCAACAAGAGAAGAATGCTCTCCAAGCAAAATTTGAAGAAGACTGAGCGAAGGTCCAAAAAGAGAAAGAGCAGTTGCTCAGGAAGCAGATCATAATTGAAGAAGCAATCAATAGAGCATTTAGCTATGTGATCAACTTAGAGAAGAAGTCCTGAGAGCCCATAGAGCATCAAGTGATGAAGTTGGCTGAAGTTATTCATCATCTTCAACAAAGGGTCATGGAACTAGAGCTTCATACCATACCACAGACTCCACAAGAAGTGTGCGACCAACGAGAATTGGATGCTCAGAGTGAAGTTGAGAGGATTTACTTGTTCCAGAATGCAAACAACTAAGTAACAAAAGCATGCAGATATATGAGTAACTATCTGAAGACCCAGAGTTGAAGAAACTGGAGTCCCAACTCTAGGAAGCGAAGCAGCACGAAGATACAGTACATGCACAGCTCAAGCTCCTATCACCTATCGAGAGGATGAAGAGATCCCAGGAACAATGAACTGCCCAACAACTTGTTCTTACCATGCATAACAGAGTGATGGAAGTCACCCAAAAACTCCAGCCAAGCCAGGAGGAGGCCTATATACTGTTTGAAGAAATTGAAGGCCAAGGAACACTACTGGAACAAGTAGTTGTTACAATCGAGAAGCAACCTAGAAGGGCCTATCAGCGAAGCGGTTGTTCAAGAGTTCCCTGAGCAGGAAGCAGTAGCACAAAGACAAGTCGAAGAATCTTGAGCCAAGCTCGAGACCTTTCAGGAAACTTTACCCAGATCTAAGTGAATCGGGACGAGTCACAGGTGAGTGTTGGGGGCATGTTGGCCCTTGACCAAGTTTGAGGAAACACTTGATCATATTTGACCATTTTTTGAACTTCGACAGCTTGTCAAAGATGGATCGCAACACGAAGCGGAGATCGTGGAATCTAGACCCCTTTCTTAGGTCCTTTTTGGGTTTTTGGGGATAATGTAATGGGTATGGGATGTCAGCCCATGGGTTTACCCATGTTTAGGCCTATTTTGTAAAGTATAAATAAGTAGCTAGGTAATTTAAGAGAGGCTGAGAAGCTATGTGCTAGTAAAGGCTTTGTGTATACTATATGACTGACTTGCAGAGATGAGTGCATGGATTTTAAGAAGGCTTTGTGCTAGATCTACTCGGGGAAGGAGGATCTGGCGAGGTGCGCACAGATCTCATGTCCTATGTGGAGTACAAGTTTGAGCTATGTGTTGTAATCAGATTGACCAAAGCTAATAAAGAAGAAGAATACTTTGTGGACATAGCCCCAGGGTGGGGGTGAACCATGGTAAACCTGTGTGTTGTGCTCGGTGCCTAGACCTAATGTGGTTGTCTCTTCCCATGTGTTGTGATTTGATATGATTATGCTATGTGCTTTGCTATGATATACTTAGATAGATCTACCTTGCTTTGTGCTTCTTAGATGTATGGATGTAGATCTGACATATATGAAAGTGTTGAGTGCTAGACCTATTTTGTTGTTGCTAAGTGCTAACTTAACATAGATCTAAGTGAATGTTGAGGTGCTATTCACCATCTGCAGAGTGCCATGAGGGTTGAATGCTGATGAATGATCTATGCTAAAGTGTTTGCTAAGTGTTAGAATCACAGATCTGTGTCCCAGCTAAGCTTGCAAATAATTGAGTCTTACAACCACCCCTGCCTCTACCTCGGGTGAGACTTCATCTGCTTCACAGGTGTTGCTGAAAGGGCCGGTAGTTAGGGTTTTGTTGGTCTGTTGTTGAAGCGTTGAACCCTGGGTCTGCCCCTGTGCCAAAACTTATATTCCATTGCTAATTGTTTCCATGCTTCATCACCTTCGCTAATCTGGTTGGATCAACATTTCATCCTATTCCATGCATCATCGCATTCACTAATGAAGTATGCTTTCTTCACTTGCCTTATCTTCACCACCTCCATCCACACCTTTGGGACTCGTGTCTTCTTACACACCATGCATTTCCCCTCTCTTCACCCCCCCATATTACGGGATACTACTGCCCGTAATGGCGCGAGTTTGATTTTCTATATGATACATCTACCCTCATGCACTCCAACTCCATATTTCACCCTCATACCTACCTTCCTAATCCTTGGACCTGAGTCAAGGGACACCGCTAGCCTGATTTGATGATTTTATGTTACTCAAGTCTAGCCATCCTGATATCTGGTTTCGTCGAACAATGATTTTCTCTTACTCTGTTATCCACCCTTCGAAGGCTAGAAATTGGGTCAAGGATGAGTCAGGTAATAGTGGTGGGGGCCTGTTGGCACCCAAAGTTTTGGGTCCAGTTTTATGTGCATGCACACAAACAAAAGTTGTGTGCGCTCATCCTGTATTTTTGCAAGCGCCTAAGGAGATGCGCAAAATAATTCCATAGTGCATGCATCGAATCGGGTTTTTTTAAGAAGCACGTCGAGTCTAAAGGCGGTCAAGGGCACATTTGTCCTAGTTTTTCCAGTTGGGCATACAGGTCCAAGTTTTTTCAGTTATGTCGAAAACCAAGAAGATGCCCATTAGAAGCAAGAGAGGGATCATTGGGATATATCCCAGAATGATTGCTTCCAATAGCAAATGAAGACATGGGGCAGCTAGAAGATGAGTAGGACATGTAGTTAATATTTCTCGTGGTGTAGATAACCTACATGGAGCCATGGAAGGTATGAGAATCTTGTGAGGCCATTAGATCAGACAAGTGAGTTGATCAGAATATTGAAGGACAACGCTCCCTGATATAAAAATATATTAAAGAGAGCTCTCAGCTCAGAAAAAAGGTTGGTTAATTTATGAATGCATCAGTCCCAGAATTTTGAGTTAGCCTATTATAATCCTATGTTGAATGGAGAAGTCTCATGTGTCTTGTATCTGTCTAAATCTTAAAGCTTAGTGCAAAGCACATATTGTTGTATTCCCCTTGTTTATATAGTAATGAGATGAAGTCTTGTGGTTGTTCAACTCAGTTATTCAGCACAGTGTATATCTGTAATATGATGGAATACGTCCAGTAATAAATATATTGTAGTCATGTTCTATCTTGTGTTTGTTATGAATGAGTAACACATGTGCATGTATTTTTTGAATTCTTATTCCTTGCTAGATTATCATATATGAGTTACATGGATTACATTTGCAATATTGTTAGTTATGTTTGATCTTCCATCCCCAACACAAGACCTTATGGTCTCTGCGATCCTTTAAGCATCTCAGGTGAGACCTTCCTCAACCTCGTTCGATGATTGATATGTTGGTGCTTAGGGGATTTTTTTGGACATGCTCTGGATGAACCCTAGGTCTCAAACCCCCTAGTGTTAAGAAGGTCAGTGCACATGCAAGCATGTACTGAAACAACAACACTTCCTAGAGACAATAGTAAAGCATGTCGTAATATTCATCGGCACTATATTATCCTTTCGTTTTAGTGAAATTATCCCAATAAGGCTAGGGCCTCATGGGAAATTTGATGGGATTTGTGGGCTTGTGATGGGGTGCCACACCCACAAAGAGGAATAAAATATTCTAATTAATTTTTGAGTTTAGGAAGGGATCCTAAGTCACTCATGAGACTTGTATATAAAAGAGAGATGTCATTGTGACATTTGATGAGTGTGGAGACATGATGGAGCTAGCATAAGTGAGTCTACACTTGTGTTAGGAGGCTTGGTGATTTCGGCAAAGGGAAATTTTGTTAGGGTGGAAAATATGGCCTAGGGTTGAGGACTATCTATTTTCTATTCTTGGAAGGGAAAATCACATTGCAAGTGTGGGAGAGAGAGGAAATCATAGAAGGAAGAAAGTGTATGGGCGGAACAAGTGTACGGAAGGGTCCGTACAGGTTTTTGTTCATTTAGTGGGTTTCGATGGGAAGAGTCATGTATGTACATGGATTACAGTGGGAATAGTCGCATATGTACATAGGTAGCAGTGGGAACAATTGTGTATGTACGCGGGTTGCAGTGGAAATAATCATGTACGTACATCGCTTGCAGTGGGAAAAGTTGTGTGCATCCATACAGAGCTTCCTGGGTAGGTGCAGGTTTGTACGGGGATAATAGGTGACGTCAACAGGTCATACAAGTGGTCTACAATAGATTTGGGGGAAAAAGATACTTTCAGGATAGTGATGAGGTTTGGTTTTCTGATTTGTATGGTTATTGGAGGACAAGGTTTTCCTAGGTTTTTTGGTCATATTTGGATTGGCTAAAAGGACAAGGTTGTCCTTAGATTTGGTGATATTGCATTAGTTGGGAGGGTTGGTTTTTCCCTCGGGATTTCTGAATTTGATAAGATTACGATAACATAAATATTGTGTCTCATATGTATTGATGATTCATCTGATCTTTTGTGTTTCTGTTGTGTATAATTTTAGTCAATAATTTTTAGTGTAAATTTGTTCAGCAATAATAGCTAGGGTTTTGTTGTTAGATCACTAGGAAACAATTTTCAGATCTAAAAATTAGTCACATAAGATTGTATGTGAAAATTGACATGGTATAAAGGCTTGGGATTTGAAGAGAAGGGATCATCTTTGAGACACATTGTTGCTGCAGTTGGTTGCATGTTTCTTGTTTTGTTCTCAGTAGGTCAATATGGTGAACACATTTAAACGTGAGGATAGGTTGGAAGGGAAAACAAAATTTGGGCTTGGAAGGATAGGGTTCTTCTCTTGTTGGAGGAGAATGACCTCAAAGAGTATGTTGAGGATGTGGTTCCTAGCCTGACTGATGCAATAGATTTGGAATTCCACAAGAAGAGGGAAGTGAAGGCCAAACATGTATTGCTAGAGTCTGTGAAGGATCACTTGAATCCCCACATTGTTGACAAGTCATTTTCCAAGGAGATATATGATGCTCTAGTAGGACTATACCGGAATGGGAATAGAGGGAGGAAGTTGCATTTGAAGCATCAGCTTCAAGTTGTCAGGATGTCCAGTGAGGACATTTTTTTGAACTATCTTATGAGGATTACGCGAATCAAAGATCAGCTTGTGGCCATCGGTGATAAGGTGGAGGATGTTGAGTTGGTGAATGTGCCATTGATAGGTCTTCCTAGGTCTTGGGAACCATTTTTTCAGGGGATATGTGCATGAGACAAGTTACTAGACTTTGATAGACTATAGGAGGAGACCTGGTTGGTCTCCAGGGATGGTATGGATGGTATCGTGAAGAGTAGAAGTGATGAGAACCAGGCCCTTGCAGCTTGCAATAGGAAGGGCAGAAGAGGTTCTCCAAGTAGGAGAGGTTCTCTTGGGATAAGGGATTCTCCCAAGAGAGAATAATATTCATAGTCGAGGTGGAGGAAGGATATAGTAAGATAAAATGTTTTGAGTGCCATGACTATGGTCACTATGCTTCAGAGAGTCCACACTAGAGGCAGAGGTGAAGAAGGTAGTAGGAATCAACAGCAGAGGTTGATGAGGTTGCAGACAGATTCCAAAGGGAGATCTTGTTGGTATTTTCCCTTTCAGGTACATTCTTCAGCAGGGGGACTTGGTTGGTGGATAACAGAGCATATTTTCACATGGCAGGTGCAAGAGAGTTATTTGACACTTTCACAGAGACTAGCTCAGACTTGTGTGTAGAGCTTGGCATGGGATCCAAGCATGCAGCAAGAGGATCTGGTATAATGTAATTCCAATTGGATTCAGTAGAGGTGTTGAGGGTGCCGAGTATGTTATGGGTGCCATAAATCAGGAGGATTTTTCTCTTAGTCTTGGATATTAAGAGAAAGGGATACCACATATTTTTTCAAAGGGGACAAGTGTTGTTTATGCCCAGACGATCTAGCTTCAGATCAGCAGTGATTCTTGGAGTTAGGGAGGAAAACCTATAAAGGTTGAGGGGGCAGCCTATGTGTGTTGTGGCCAATAGGAGCACAGAGATAGATGAGGAGGAGCGAGTGGCTCCACTAGTGGTGAGGCAGGTGGCCCCACCAGTATCATAGAGGGAGCAGGTGGCTCCACCAGTGGTGAGGTAGGTGGCCCCACCAATATCGCACAAGGAGTAGGTGGCTCCACCAGTGATGACGCAGGTGTCCCCACCAATATCACACAAGTAGTAGGTGGCTCCACCAGTGGTGAGGCAGGTGGTCCCACGAGTAGCATAGAGGGAGCAGGTCGCTCCACCATTGATGAGAAAGGTGGCCCCACTAGTAGCATAAAGGGATCAAGTGGCTCAACCAGTGATGAAGCTGGTATCCCCACCAGTAGTGTCGTCTCAAAGGAAGCTAGAGTTCAGAGGGAGTCATCCCTCAGGATCTAGTAGGTAGGAGCAACCTCCCATGATAGTTAATAGGATATTATACTTCATAGGGAGTCAACAGGTTCAAAGGGAGAACATGGCTCATGAGGTTGTGAAAATTCATAGGGATTTAGGCTTCATAGGGAGACTGATATCAGAGAGATTCAGTTGGCTCATAGGGAGAGTCAAACATTCAAAGGGAGTTCCCCCTCGGGTTCAAGTGAGAGAGAGGCATCTTCCAAGACTGACAGGCAAGTGTCATGGGTTGAGGAGCCCAAAAAGAAGGTACAAAGGCAAGAGGATTCTAGGATTTATGTGCCCTCCACGGAGGATTCAGTTGTTTCAACAGGTTTTGCTACAGTGACAGAGGAGGCAGCCAGTAAGGAGGACATGAGACTAGTATTTTCTTCAGTCACAAAGGGAGTAACTAGTGAAACAGATTGAATAGTAGGATATTATTTAGTGACTAAGGATCCATCCAGTCAAGAGGACTGGAAAGGAGGATCTACTTCGATGACAGAGGGAGCATCTAGTTAGGAGGATTGGAGTGTAGTTGTGGTAGAGGAGACAGATTCACTTCCAATATGGGAGATAGAGGTACATTCAGATGATTATGGATGGGATAACTCCCTCGCTAAGAGGGAGTGTTGGTTGTTGTATCTTCATAAGGTATTTCCATAAGAGGCTAAGGTTCCATGCATATGGGAATATTCGTTGGCACCAGATTAGCCTTTCGTTTCAGTGAATTTGACCCCAGAATGAGGTTAGGGCCTCATGGGAAAGTTTATGGTCTTTGAGGGCTTGTGATGGGGTGTCACACCCACAAGGAGGAATGAAATATTCTAATTAATTATTGATTTTATGAAGGGCTATTGAACTCACTCATGAGACTTGTGTATAAAGGAGAGATTTCATTGTGACATTTGATGAGTGTAGAGACATGATGGAGCTAGAATAAGTGATTTTTCACTTGTGTTAGGAGGCTTGGTGATTTCAGCAAAGGGAAATTATGCTAGGGTGGAAAATCTATCCTAGGGTTGAGGAATATTTGTTTTTGTTCTTGGCAGGGAAAATCACACCTCACATGTGGGAGAGAGAGGAAGTCCTAGAAGGAAGAAAGTGTGTGAGTGGAGCAAGTCATATGGAAAGTTCCATACAGGTTTTCGTGAAAGTACAGGGATTTCAGTGGGAACAATCATGTACATATGTGGGTTGTAATGGGAACAATCGTGTACATCCCATATAGAGCTTCCTAGGAAGGTGCAGGTCCATATAGGGATGAAAAGTGACATCACTAGGTCGTATAGGTGGTCTGCAGCATATTTGTGGGCAAAAGATATTCCCATGATAGTGTTGAGGTTTGGTTTTTTAATTTGTATGGTTATTGGAGGACAAGGTTGTCGTTATATTTTTGGTGATATTTGTATTGGCTGAGAGGACATATTTAGTGATATTGTATTGGTTGGAAGGGATATTTTTTCCCTCGGGATTTCTAAATTTGATAAGGTTACAAGAATAGAAATATTGTGTCCCATATGTGTTGATGATTCATCTCTGATATTTCATGTTTTTGTTGCATGTAATTTCAGTCAATAATTTTCAGTGTAAAATTGTTCAGTGATAACAGCTAGGGTTTTACTATTAGATCACTAGGATAAAAAATTCATATCTAAAAATTAGTCACATAAGAGTGTATGTGAAAATTGACACCAACAATGAATTCCATAGAGATATCTATCCATATAGAAAGTGGAATAGGGAGAGGCTATAGTGTGCCTGGAGTTTTGATTGCTTCTCCCTTGTTGCATTGGAAAGTATCACATTTGTCCACAAAAGTGGAGATGTCCTGCTTCATTCCTTCCCCGGAAAATGAATTCTTGATCCTTTTATATGTCTTGTAAAATCCATAATTCCCCATTGTTGGAAAAGCATGAATTTCAAAATTAAAGTGGGACTGTTTGCTCAAATACAAGCATCCTTTATAAGGAATCTCCTCATTTTTCGAAGAGCATCCTGGAGATGCATGAGGATCTTATTGCAACTGTCGGATCAGACTAGAAATTTTAGTATCTTGGAACCATTCCTAGTGAACGACCTTTAACCAATCAGCTACAATGAAGGAGAGTGAAAAAATGGACCCTTCTTAAATTCATTTTTTTTGAAAAGAGCATCAATAACCATATTCTCTTTTCCCTTCTTATAAATGACATCATAATCATAGCCTCTTTCAAAGCTTGGAAGGATATATCATTGGCCATATTCTAGCTTAAAGCATTCTTTTTAAGGGGAACAGTGAGTGGGGCTGCAGTTTTTCCATTATTCTAAACAAAATTTCTATAATAGTTGTTGATTATTTGGGTTGGTTTTCATTGATGTCAACCCTTGAAGAAAGTTTGGTAGCACAAAGGTTTAGGTAATGGACCCAAGTTTGTTTTATTTATAATGGTAAGAGTTTTGATATATTTGCAGGTAAAACTATTCTATATAGATAGAGCATGTCATGCCATTTCCGGTGGTATGTGGAACGTCACATAACTCCTCACGGTTAGAGAGTTATGGCCATGTGAAGTTGGAGAACCCTCATGAGTCATCTAGAAGCCCCAAAAGGTCAAAGTAGTCAAAGTGTTTGCAAAGAAGAAATTATTTAAATAATAAAGTGAAGTGATGAGTGTACTATAAGTCAAAGAGGATGCAAAAGAAATTATTTAAATAATAAAGTTAATGGAGAACTTACTAATTATGGAAAGTGGTTAAGTTAAGTGGGCAAGTGGTTATAAGTGGGTTAACCCTAAAATAAGGAAAGTGGGTTAAGATGGTTAGAAGGTAACCCCTTGAGGAAGCTACATAAAAGTATAAACAAGAGTCAAGGATCTCTCATTCAAATCACACTTGAATATCATTGAATATCTATTTTTGTGAAAGGTTATTTGAGTAGGTATTATTGATAGAGAAAAGTGTAGAAGAAAAATATGACAGGAAAACTGTGGCAGAAAAAGTGCAACAAGAAAACTGCGGCAGAAAAAGTGCGGCAGGAAAACTGCGGAAGAAAAAGTGCAGCAGGAAAAGTGTGGGAGGAAAACTGCGACAGGAAAACTGCGGAAGAAAAAGTACGGCAGAAAAAATGTTGCAGAAAAATTGCAGCAGGAAAAGTGCAGCAGAAAAATCCCGGCAGAAAAATCGCGCCAGTGGATTCGCTGCAGAAAAACTACGGCAATAGAATGATATAAGAAGAAAAAAAGGTATGGTTCTTATATGTGTAGTGTTGAATTTATGAATCAAGTTGAGGGTTTGCCTTGTAAATATGTTGGATGCCCTCTTGGGAGTTTATGGATTGATGTAGAGTCGATCTGAGGCAGATCTACTGAAGTTTAGTATTGGATCATGTTTGAGTTCTTTTGGTTGAGGTATGTTGTTGAAGTTATTGGTACAAATAGAGGTTGTATAACAGTGAGATTCTAGCACATGGTTTGAGGTACAGACTTGTGGTATAATGTTTGAGGTATATGTGATCATATCAGATTGGTTACTGAGTATACAGTGATAGGTTTCTCAATGACATATTCATTTTCTACATTTGAGGAATATGTGATCAGATCAGATTGGTTGATGAGTATATAGTGATAGGTTTCTTAGTGACATATTCAGTTTCTACATTTGGCACTTATATTTCAGGGCGGTTGGATGGGGCAAGGACAGATGGTTGTAGACACCTTCTGGTTGTAGCCAGAGAACATAGGGGGTTGTAGCCTCCTTCTAGTTGTAGCCAGAGAATTGGGGAGTTGGAGCTTCCCTCAAGTTGTAGCTTGAGAAACTAGGGGGTTGGAGCCTCCTTCCAATTGCAACTAGAAAACAAAGGAAGTTGGTGCTTCCAATGAATGTAATTATTAAAGACATATACGAAAAAGCATTCCATGGTTTTCTCTTGCTTTGGGTTTCCACGTAAAAACACTGGTGTATTGTGTATGTGTATGATTGCTCATTTGTTCATTGTTTATTTATTCTACAACTATTGGATGATAATGCTACATTGATATAACACTTGCATTTTTTGGTTAGAAAAGGATTAAATTTCTCTATTATTGATTCACCCCCCCTCTCAGTAATCCAACAATAGCTAGTTCAAGCCAGGAAACCTCACAAAATTTTAAGAGTTTTAGGGAAAGGCTAATCCTTCATAGCTTATGTTTTCTTAGGATCCACATGGAAACCATCCTTACCAAAAATATGGCCCAGGTACTCTACTTCAGAAGCTCTAAAGGAACATTTAGACTATTTGACAAAGAGTTGATGTTGAGACGGTAAATGTAAGACTTGATCCATATGTGAAATATGGGCTTGCCAAGTTTTACTATAAATGAGGATATCATCAAAGAATACCAATACAAATTGATGGAGTAAAGGGAGAAAACATGATTCATGAGGCTTTGGAAAATGGAGGGTGCATTACACAAGCCGAAGGGCATGAAAAATAACTCATAATGGAATTCATGTGTATGAAAGGAAGTTTTAGGAATATCAGCCTCCTTCTTATGTATCTAGTGGTCACCTAAACATAGATAAAGTTTGGTAAATAATTGAGCACTACTCAATTCATCCAAAAGGTCATCAATGAAGGGAATGGGAAATTTATCTTTGATGGTAATTTCATTGAGGGCTCGAAAACCAGGGCACATGCACCACATACCCTCTTTCTTGAGTACCATGAAAAGGGGAGAAGAATAAGAGATTGTGCTAGGATGGATGACATCCGCATCTAACAATTCTTGAACAATTTTCTCAATTTCATTTTTTTGGTAAAATGGGTGGAAATATAGGTGAACATTGGGAGGAAGACTACCAGGGTCAAGTGGAATGGAATGATCATGGGGGGAACGGGAAGGTAAGATTCCTTGGGGGTTGTCAAAAAATGAGTGGTGGTTGGAGAGGATAAGTTGGATGTTGGGATGAAAAATGGTGGAGGGAATCTCAATTGCTTGAATGGCATGGAATTGGGAAATAATGTAAGAATGACCATTTTTTAGGATTTTCTCCATTCGGTGGGAACAAATAATATCAGGGGAACCTGCATTGATGCCTTGGAATTGGTATTTTTGTCCATCCAGTTGGAAAATCATGTATAATTCCTTGAAGTCCATGGTTATGGGGCCTAGTGTGCATAGTCATTCAGCACCCAAAACAATGTCGCAACTCCCCATGTCAATAGAAAACATGTGGAATTTATGGTTATAATGACCAAATTGTAGGTGCACATTTTCACAACGACCCCCAAATTTCATGGAACCACGATTAGCAATCATTATTTGGAAGTTATTGACTGCATGGATATAGCAAAGGGTATCTTGAGAAATTTGGCGATGATTAAAATTATGGGTGTTGTTGTTTTCGATGAGGATAATGAATTTCCAATTCTTTATATTGCTAATTAACTTAAGGCTTTGGGGAGCAAAGATACAAGTGAGAGTATTGAAAGAGATGAATGGTCCAACTTATGACGGATCAGAGAGAGAGGGTTGTGATCATAGGCCTAGGGAAACGCTTCAGAAGGAGACATATCACCATACTCTTCAGAAATGTCCTTAGAAATGACCATAAAATATTTTTCTCCTTACATTTGTGCCCCATAAAATATTTTTCATCACAATTGTAGCAAAGACCCTTAAGTTGGAATTCAACCATTTATGTCTGGGTTAATTTATGGATATTAATAGGAGGGGAAGGAGGGGATGGATTGGTGGGACAGGAACATGGAATAAAGAATGGACTTTTTATTTGAGAAGAGACTGCATGATATGCTTCCTTGGCTCGGTGAGTATCTTCAAGCCAAGTCTTGGGGAAATCCATTAGGAAATGAGCTCAGATGTCCTCCTTAAGGCCACTAATAAAGAATTCATAGAATAAGGTGTCAGACATGGCATCGGTTCAAAGAGACAGTTTCTCAAAAGAAGTGATCTAGTCGTCCATTTTCCCAGGTTGTTTAAGCTTATTCAAATGTCCCAAATGATGTGTGTCTATGTCAAAGCGTTCATTAAGGTATGCAGCAAATTGGGTCCAAGAAATATACCCTCAGTGTGAATATTTACACCATTGTCACCATTTTCAGTGTTTAGGATCTAAATAAATGACACTGACATGAAGTTTTATCAAGTCGTCAATGATTCCATGCAACGATAAATAATGTTCTATTTGAGGAACCTAGCATGTGGGGTCTGAGCCATCAAGTTTATTCACCTCAACTTTGGGAACACATGGGGCATGAGTAATGGTGTTATAATGAAAGTCCATGTAATGGGATGATTCAATGCCCTCTTAGTGTGATGGTTTTTCAAAGGATATAGGACCCTAGTATTGATAAACCAATGTTATCAATTGTTCACATCTTCATACACGGTGTTCAGTTGGGTGAGCCAGAAATTTATGGTAGAAATGTTGGAACTAAGTTGAGTTCTATATTTCCTGGTTTGGGTGTGGGCTTTGTCTAGGTTCATGAGGTTGTTGTCAAGGTCTTGGTTGCGGGTGGCCATCAGGGAGAGAGGCTGGAAATAATTGAGTTGGTGGGTCTGCACAGAAATGGTTTATGAGAGAGTGGTATCATTACAATCAGCACAAAAAGAGGAATCTAATGATATGGTTCCCAAATGATGGTTTCGGAGAGGGTGGGTGGGTCCACACAAAAAAAAGGATTATGATAGAGTGGTATAATGGTGATCATCTCGATGAGAGAAATCTAGTGGGATAGGTCCCAAACAAGGGTGTCAATGGGACCACTATATACTCTTCTTTTTGTTTACTCATGCAAATTTATACTCATGTCTGAATAATACTCCAATGATAGAATGCCCAAATTCTAATAATTAAAATTATGTAGGAATTTTCACAACATAAATGTAGGAAGAAGGGTTGTGCAAACTGGATTTGCAAAATTTCCACGTTGTTTATGTTTTGTTCTATTCCAGCAACAAGGGTTAGGGTTTTGAGGGTTTCTACAGAAAAGGGATTTCCCTATGTTATAGCTCTGTTATATAACAATGGGATCAAATAGTAGTACTCAACCCAATATCGCAAGGCTCTAACTAAAGAGGATCAATTGTATGCTTAGTCATACTACCTGATCACCTAGGTACACAAGAGTAGTCTTCCTTAGTGTTGTTCTTGGTACCACTATAGCAATCAAGTGGTCAATTGGTTGAGCTATGACTAGTTTTAGGAGGCTTATGGGACTCCCGATATACCCAAGGGTATGTGGGAGTGAACAGTCGTGTACAAGTTTTGTCTACTGTGGTACTAATCGAAGGGGTACCAACAGGGGTTTCCAACAAGGCGAAACCATGTGTATTTCATGCTTTTATTATTCCCCAACCACGGTTTTACCTACTTAATGATAGAACATTGTGATTTAAAGATGACAGCACATGTCTCTAGCCTAGAAAAAAAAATCTAAAAAATTTGCAAAGGAAAGGGCTTTGATACCACTTATAAGATACCAAAAGGAAATATGTAGAGAAAAAATACAATTATTATCACAATAGTTAGCAGAAAGAGAAAAACAGTAAGCACAATGACACAGTTGATCCAAAAGATGATGCCTTTATTATCTTAAGAGCAAAGTTCACTTTCCTCTTTAAGGGGGAAACCTCTAATAGAAAAGATATTAACTGTAAATTAATTCATAAGACAACCTTTTCCATGTTTTCTACCCCTATTTATACTATTTCTATCTTCTACAGAACATTCCAGAGGAAGAAATTTCTAGAGGCGAAACCTTCCAGTAAGTCTTCTTACATTAGATGTGTTCACATTATTACATAGGCCTTATTTACTAATGAAGGACTTTATTACATAGAAAAACATATTAATCTATCTACTTGAGGGATTAGGGAGGTTAGGACATGTTATCGCACAAGTTGTAGGCTAGGAAAAGCCGGACCCAACCACCAAATGGTGACAACTTTGAGAACACCTACCCACTGTCACCTTAGGCGGGTATTCTCATCACTTTAGAGATGATAAAATCACCTCAAGGGGGGAATCCCAGTGACCCTAGGGGGGAAATGAGATGGAAAGTGAGATGTATTAATGGAATCCCCTATAGGTCAAGTTACTAGATGGAAGAAGGCTTGAGGATGAGCCTCATGAGTGGTTTAAGGTTTCCAAGTCCTTGGGTACCTGCTGAGTGTATTTGTACCTGCCTGAGACACAAGAAAAGACAATTGTACGCAGTATATGTTAGGTGGACAAGAAATTTAAGCTTTTTATCCCTAATTTCAGTAGTAAACATAAATATATATCAGTAATTAACTGAAGTAACTATTACATATTAAACCACTTAAAGCGTCAAATATTAGTTGAGTTACGAAGCATAAAATATGTAGATAAGTTATCAACACTTTAGCACAAATTTAGTGGTACTTATATGGATGTAAAGATAAGTTTTAATAACATATTTATGGCATCCAAGTGGTTGTAACAGTTATTTTCTACAACAGCAAATTTTACCACAAGGAAATAGCCAAAAGATTGCCCAACAATAGCCAACATTAAGTAGATTAATAGTAGAAACTTTCCAACTAATTCCAATCGTAAAAGATTGAGAAATTGAGATTGAAAATGAGAGTTTGTTGCATCCTTAATGGTTGTAGCATAAATTTATAACATCAATAAGAAACACTTAGCCAATTGAGACACCCTAGGGGAAATAGAAAGCCTAGAACATCAAGTAAAGAAAGCAATTTGAACAAGTTGATTCTTTCATATTTTCATGTATCCCAATGCAACAATTTTATTTCTCCAATGCAAATTGAAAATTATTAGTTCCTTACCATTGGGTTGTGGGGTCAAATAATGTGAAGACTAGGCTAAGTCCTTGGGGGTGTAAATCCTTTTACTCCCCAAGGCAAGCTAGGTCCACTAGGAAATGCTAAGAGGGTGTAAACCCTTTTACTTCTCTTAGAAAAACCTTATGCAACAATATGAACTTGGATATATGAGATTGATCCACAAAGACCCTAGGGGTTTAAGTCGTTTTACTCCATAGGGTTTTTGAAACAAACAAAGGTGAACATGGAGGGTGTGTGTCCTTGTAATTCTCCAAGCAACCTTGAAATTAATGACCTTTCACAAGAAAACAAATGAATCTTGGGGAGGGTGTATGCCCTTATACTCCTCCAAGGATTCATCCACTAACAATTATGGAAGAAGCAAGAATTTTAAACAATAAGTGCAGAATTTCCTTACTAATTCCAAAAAGATGCAAGATCAAACCCTAAGTGACCAAGAAAATTACATCCATAAGCATGAGAAAAAACCTCCAAGTGTAGTGCACCACTTTTATCCGCAAATAGCAAGATAAACCATAACAATTTTCAAAAGAGAGATGAAATGCTCCAAGAGTATCGAAAATTTCAGTTAAGTGTCCTTTTCCACAAGGGAAAGTTATGTTCAAATGAGATACAAATGATCTTTATTTATACTAAAACTCTAAAACATATTTTTTCCACATTCAAAGGGTAAAACATAAGATAAGGGGTCAACAACCCTTATCTTACCCCTTAGAACAAATAATAATATTTAATTTTAACTTTTTCACATTAGAAAACCTAAAATAATATGATGTCACCCCTTTAGGGAGACGTTTTGGCACTAGGAGCAAGTCGTTGGAGTTGGGGAAGCATGAATAGGCCTCTAAAGGCCACTTGTCATCATCCAAAATTTGTCTTCATGTTTTAAAACCTCCTTCCTTAAAAACGTGTCATGTGTCAATGAGCAATACGTCCATCACCACAAACCCTAGTCCTGGGTGACGTCAAGCCTCAAGAAGTGACGTTTTTCCTCTCCTAGGAAAGTCATTTGGCATGTGAGGGATAGGTTATGTCTTCCAAGGTGTCTTCTAGGCCTCCAAAGTAAATTCATCATGATCCATCATGTGGGCCCTTGACATCCAACCTGTGGGCTTCAAGCCCCATGGAAGCCCAAGCTAGGCTTGTTCCTCTAAAATTGTCCACCAAAAAAGGTCCTACAAAACAAATAGGCATACCATCCAAGGATATCAAGTCAAAAATATCATGGCAAGGTAAAACCACATCTAATAAACAAGGAACCTAAACATGTGCATCAAAACTACCTCATCAAATTAAACAAATGCTCCAAGACCCTATACAATTGACCAAGTTTAGGTATGGGAGGGGTGTCATAAAATTCCTATTGGGTAGACAAAAACCCTCAAGTAGTGGATGCTCCCAAGGATTCCCCTTCAAATTCATTGAGTGGATGATGAGATGGATAGGGGTTTAGAATTCATAGGTCAATGAGTTTTATGACATACAAGGGCTCATATTATCTCATTTATGGGTGCCTTTGTAGGGGGTGTGTTGCACCTTCTTCCTCAATGCAACCTTTTTCCAAGCCCATTTATTGCCATTTATTAATTAATTAATTATCCAAACACATGTGCACTCCTAATAGTGAATCATTTAGCTTGGGAAGCAGTAACATAGTGTCACTTGAACAAATAGGTCCACAAAGTGCCATAGGGGTAACCATGTAAAGTGTTGTAGCACACTTGTGTTAGTCTTATATTCAAGCGAGATAATTATTATGTGTTTGATATTGTGTAGGTCTTATTTTCTTTCAAGAGAAGCAATTCATCATTCTCAAGACTTGACTAGGTGAACATCAAGAAGGTTTATTTTAGGCTCTTATATTTTTCCAACAACCATCCCCTTGGGCCTTCAACCCCTTCTTCCCATAAAATGAGGTGCATGCCCTTCTTGGGTCACCAAATTCAAAGGGCCTAGAAGAGGGAAATATGATGGGAGTGTAATGAGTGAAAAGTGCTAAGCATGTTCAGGAATGGTACGATAACACCTCAAGGGACCCCTAGTTAAAACAATTCCCCAAAAGTTGGCCACTTACTAGGAAATATATGACACTCACCAAGGAAAAACAGGGTCAAAAGCATAATGTCCAAGATTTTCTTCTACAATCAAGAACAACTTAAATGAAACATGTTTAAATTTCTCAAATATTAGGGTGATTACCTGGCACAATACCTGACTTGTATCGCATGGAGCAAGACCCATGTGTCTTCCAGAAGCTAGCTAGTGTGGTGGATGCGCTGAAAATGGATCCAAAATGTGGTGATAGAGCGGGCTTCCATATGTGTAATTGGACACTACTAGTCATGTCGTCTCTTGGCACTCCATATCTACAACCTGAGGGCCTCGAGACATCATCTACTTAGTTATCCACAAAATCGGGATAACAGGACCCTAACACTTCCAAGTTTGAGCTAGTTGGGATAAAGACTACAAATTAGCACTTAAACAAGGTGCATGATACACATCAATGATCATGTCATTCTTACATTTAATATTGCTACATCTGGTATTTATAAATGCATAATCATCAGCTACACAAATTTCTTTTTTTGTAGCTTAACTTAATGAAGAAAAGGGAGAATCATAGTTAGCCATATGGTGGGTACAACCAAATTTGACTATCCACTAACTTTTAGAAGTGTGGGCATGAAATGCCTAAGAATCACTCGCAAAAAAATGTATATTTATATGCCTTACTTTATGAAGTTCGATGTTGTAGGTTGTTTCACCATCTAGTTGATGCATACCCTTCAAGCTTCCTCACTTTCTCCTCTAGGTATTTACTCTTCTACTACAAGACTTCTCCATATGTCCTAATTGTCTACAATAAAAATTATTCATCTTCCTATTGTTCTTCGTGAAAGTTTGATCATCATGCTTCTTCTAATATTTTGGTCAACACAATCCCATTATTTCTCCTAATTTCCTACTTGACCTCTTTATTTATAGTTCTTTAAACCTTCACCCTTCAACAAATGGGCTTGTTTCTTAACCTCCAATTTCCCTTCATCAAGAAATTTTTCTTGTGCCCTAATTAGAAAACTATTAAAAAAATAAAAGCAACAATCCTTACTTTCTTCTTTTCTAGAATACCAAATAGCATAGAATGTTGAACATAATACATCATAGGGTGTCTTCAAAATTCCACAAGATAATTTCTATGAGTTGGCCACTTTTCTTTTAAAAACTTGCTCTGCATTCACCCAATTTCAACTGAAGCTCCTTTACACAAGCTAAATAATCTTCAATTTTGTCAAAATAGAGAGGATCGAGAGAGATCAACTCTTTCTCAATTTCCATAACCTGACTTTTGTCAATCTTATCAAATAGATTTGTTAACTTCTTCTATAATTCATTAAGACTATCGATTCCTACTCGTATGGAAGTGAATCTCCCTAGAGATGTAGGTCATTATAACTCCTACATCCTCATCCTTCTTCCCATTGATGATAAACTCATGCTTATAATACTTCAAATATGGAACCGTAGTCTTTGTAAACTACCAAAGCATCTTACTCTTGAGTAATATTTCCATATCTTATTCCCACGCACCATAATTACAACCATTCATAACCACGACTTCTTGCTTGGAACTCATTATATTTATCTATAAATATAAATCATAATTCATCCTGCAATTTAATATCCCATGTCAATCTACCATGTGTATCCAACTCATTGGGAGTGCGTACAACTGACAACCTCCAAAGGACTTCTAGACAATAGGATAGGTCTCAAACAAATAGCTCTGATACCATGTTGGAGAACCAAGGAATTAGGTATATCAAAGAGTTAAGCATTCCAAGAAGAGGTTTTGTTTAAAGAAACCTTAATTTCACTCAAGCATAAGTGAGAATAGAGCTCATTATGCACAAGGAAACAAAGAACTTCCCAAAAACTTCCATGATAGATTGATCCATAAGGCCATATATATATATATATATATATATATATATATATATATATATCACCAAATTTCCCACTTTGATTGGCCAAGTTGTTTAATGAACTCCTTAAATTTTTCATCAACCTATACACACTCAACTACCATAGTTAACCTGGCCAACTAGTCAAAATACCCTCTCAACTATCAAGTTGACTCTTCTAGTCAACTATTGGTTGTCCACTAACAACCTCTAGAAGATTCAAGGATGTGGTGAACCCATTGTTCCAACAATTTTTTATTTTGGTTGTAAAAAACTTTTTTAACACAGTATTCATAAGGAAAGGAATTACGGATAGGAGAATAAAATAATGGAAAAACTAGAACAAACAATCTACATTTGATTTGAAAAAGAAAACTAGGGTTTTGGAAGAAAAAATTACGAAATCAACAATGTTCTTCCTCCAATCTCCTATAATTTTCCTTATCTCCTCTCCTTTCTTTTATTTCCCTATTCTCTCCTAACTCCTCTTATCTGCTCTTCCCTATAAAATGTGATTCACTGATGAAATGAAAAACAAAATGCAATTTAGGTATTTTTTTCACATTTGTTTAATTATACAAACTTGTGTTGAAGTTACTAATGACATTAAAACATCAACCATAGTCATGCATAACTCCATCCATAGTGTTGTCTTCAGTTTTGGTCCACTATAACAAACAATCTTAGAAATAAATAAAAATTAAAAGGTACGTTAGGAGACTAAAAGTTAATAGGGTTAGTCAGTAAGGAATTTATTATATTACAAGATTAAGGGTTAGAGGGTAAACCATGGTCCACAATTATCAATATGATATATGAGGTTAATGTTTAGTGGGTTCTTTCCAATGTTTAAATCCAACTTGTGTATTTATACATAGATGATCATACTAGTAACTTGGTCCTTACTATCATCATCAGTGGGATATGTCACATCCGGAAGAGTTTACAATCCTTTTTTCTCTAGCCAAATGTTGTGTTTGATTATTGACATCATCTCATTATCGCATCATGGAGAAGCATACTTATTGGTGTTAGTTTTTTGGATTCAGTTAAAGGACATGTGTGGCTCCTTTCCAACTAGTATTTGATCATGTTACACATTCATTCCCCCCATAGTGTTGGTACTTATCTTCTATAAGTTCATTCCTCTCCTTGACAACATTATACCATTGATTTTAGAGCATGTAATTTGGCTTGGCTCCCCATTGTTGTGTCAAGGTCCCATTTATATGATTCACATGATTTGATTCATATATGAAGATGGATATTCCCAACTCATGGAAGAAATAATAGTATATGTCATAAGTGTTTGTTGTGTTAGTGGTTTCATTTCCTCTATCTAATAGATGGATTCCTCATTTGGCCCTCACAAATCCATTCTTAATTAATAAAAGAGTAATATGTTTCCGCCTACCTTTCTCTCCTAACCCCATATATTAGGAGGCAATTGTTAACACCTAGAATTTGTCCTCATGCAAAAATTAGTGTTGACTTCAAAAAGAATCATGTTTTGGTATAGTACGGAAAGATGAAAATATGCCAAGAAATTTGGAATTATTGTATTTTCATTAGTTAAATTGACATGTGTGACTTGTCCTTCAAAAGACATGGAATTTTGAAAAAAAATGTGTCGATATTTTTGTCACTCTAATAGAGTCAAAATTGATCAGTATGAAGTGTTCCATGTTTGACAAAAACATCCTTGATTAAGTAGGGCTTGCCTAAGGAATAAATTTTATGGGATTTGTCTAAATGGTGGACCAATTATTCACCTAAAAAACCCTAAATGAGCCCCACACATCACTAAAATACCTCCTGTCCATTATGTTATGGATCTTTTTTGAAACGTTACAAAGACATATTGTTGGACTTCTCTTGGAATGCCCACTTTGCATGCATCCTGTTCACTTCCCACTTTCTTGTGTAAGGATTGAGAAGAGAATTCGCATTGAGAAGAAGACTTTGAAGACGCACTTGGACTAATAGAGACATAAGAGGAAATAAACTTATGTATTCATCTTCCTTAGTGAACCAACCAACTATTGTGCAAGAGTTTGGTCCCATTGCAGATAATTCTCCCATTAGCATAATGATGACTCAACTAAGGAATAGTTCACAAAACCCTTATTCAAATGGTTTTAGGACTTGTATAATATTTTTTTTCTATCCTTTATATATTCAAATATCTACACCATGCCACTATGTTGGCTCCACTTCCTATTTTTTTTTTTTTTCCTAAGTTTTCTTTATTCGTGCTATTGTCTCATCTTTTTTCATGTAGTTGTGTGCCTATCCTGAAGATCATTCTCACCATTATGGAGGAAATCAACACAAACCTTGAATGTCAAATTGCATATCTATAGTTTCCCCTTGCAAGCATAGTTGTGCTTTTGTCTATCCATTTTAAATCAGTTTCATGGCTATGGAGTCATTCCTCACACAATGTATTTTTCAATGATGTAAAACAAAAGGAATTTTTTTTATTTTTTGAGTATTTTTTAGCCTATTATTTATGTCTTTTATTATTTTTTGTCCCTAAGTTTTGTGCAATTAAAATAAATAAAGAAAAAGAATCATTTTTCAAATATTTAAACGATTTTTCTTTCAAGCAATTTCATTTTCAAGCCTCTATTTTTTGCTAATACACATCATCAAGCGTTCCATATTTATGCAACAAACACTAAAATAAACCTACATAATAAAGTAACCAGAAATTCATGTTTTGGGCATATAACACCAACATTGGAATTTGTTTAGGGCCATTGTTTTAGATAAGGTGGTGGTTTTTAACTCGCAAGGGCCAATGCAATTCCAGACTTAGAAGTTGAAGAACTAGGCTTAAAGTCCTAATTAACTTGAGAAGACACCCTCATAGGTGTACAATATTTGAAGTGGAAACCATTGTGTATTGTGTTTCACAAGCATTACCTGACATCCCCATGTGGTAGACTCAAGAATTTCCAACTTAACCCATCTCTAATGGATCATGACATTTCCATGCATTTGGGATGTCAATGTCAAACAACTCACTAGGGCTTGGTAAATCCTTCCTACCCAACAAAACAATTGTGAAGGTAGTCCTTAATGTCTTTTATTTCAGGTTTCCACCTATGGAAACTTTCTTATGAACCTGTTGCAATGTGTTCTTCATAGGAAATATTATCTTTTTTTCCCTCGATTAGATGTCATCACCATTGGCAACTAAAATTTGTGAGATATTGATATTTCTTTCATACCTTCACATGAGAACATTCCATTGAATTTCATCACCTTTGTTAGGAACACACTTGGTAGGTCCATGTCCAACCTATATTCTTAATATTAAAGGGTGAGTTATTTTTTCATTTAAATTTAACAACAACAGGACTTAGAGAATTTTGTGAGCAATTTATATGCATTAACTCAATTAATATTGTACATTCTCTTATAATTCATGGAGAATATATCCCATTTAGTGGGCCTCACACCTCTCATAAACTAGGACCACATTACCTTCCCCTAGAAAGGCTAGTGATTCATGTAACTCTTCATGAGGGAGTCCACCTCCCCTCATAAACCATCACCTATCAACACATTACCTTCATATAGAAAGGCTAATGATTCATGTAACTCTTCATCCACCTCCCCATCCCCCTCCTCCACACCAAAAGTAGTGAAATGTTTAATGTTTTACCTTTCACAACTACCCCTAACCAATCGAAATTACTGACCTCACCAATGACCCCATTCATCATGATGAAAATTGGCCTTCTATGCTAAATAAATTACCCTTGGGCATCCATATGTTTGAAGGTATATTTGAAGAATACCCTTCTAACCATATAATGTCCTTTCATGTGTGGTGTTAATCAAATAACATTGCAAATGGTTTAGACAAACTCATAATTTTCTAACATACCTTTATTGTTGTGGTATCCAAGTGGTATATTGACCTTAGTGGAAGTAATTATACTACCTTTATGGCTATAGTTACTAATTTCTTGAAAAACAATTAATACATATTCAACATGAAATTGATACTTAACTCCTTAGTACTTGTCGTCAAACCATCTCTACCATGCCCCTATCACAAATAATATCTATGAGTTGATATGTAAGTGAACTTTATGTAGAATCCCATTGGATTCATGCATCCTTGCTAGATTTCATCTTCAAATCCCTCTTCCTACAACTTCCAAAGATGTAGCACTACTGCGTCCCCAAAATTAGGAAGATGTGATCCTTAGATTCTAAGAGTTAGATTTTATCTACTCTAAATTGGATTGTGTGCATGCCATTATACCTAATTCTCCTAAACCCTCGTCAATTGGTCACCCCTCTACACTGATGAAATCTCATGTAGAAGATGGAAATATAGGATCCTCTAAATTTGGAACAGTTGTTTACATTAGTATTAAGTTTGGTCGATTTTCCTTGTCTAATGGTCCTAATCATTATCGAAGGCCAAGTGTTCCTTAGGGATTTCCCTCATCATATTCTCCAAATGTCTCTTTTTCCTCAGGTACTCCATAAGCATTGACCTCTTATCAAAGGCATATTTCCAAACCTAACCCCTTGACTTTGTCAAATGTTAACTTGGTTCAAATTCCTTATGATCAACGAGGTAAAAATTTTGCCTCGACTCGAGGTCAAACAAATAAAAAACAACCAAATATAGGGAAGAAGAAGAAGAAGAAACAAAATAAGCATAACCTTAAGGACCCTTTAGAGTTAATATGGGTATGGTGGTCATTTAATGTAATGTGGACTAATTCTACTGTGTCAATTATTATTAAATAAAGCCCACTGGGTAGTTATCATTCAATAAAAGTAACATGGTCAAGTCATTAATGTAAGGGTGACTAGTGGTCAATGTTTACATTTGATAGGTATTTGTAAATAAGGATGGAATTCTCCTTATGGTATATGTCAATAATTATCATTGTATTGGATCATTTCTCATTTATAGGTTCCCCCTTAGAAGTGGCAAGTGAACATGAGTTTATCCTTCCATAAAAGGATTATTGTATGATGTTACCCTACCTTAAGGTGTTTGTATTTATTGAAGTAAAGGGGTATTTCTATCATTTTTTGGATATATTGTTTGTTATTGATATTTGGCATTAAGGAACTTAACAAGTTTTATTAGAGCACTTTCTTGGGCCAAGAAGAAGATGTTTTTTTCTTTTTGCAAATTCTGTTGGGGTAGGTTTTTCTCTAAGCATATTAACAATATCATACTAGCACAAATGCCATTTCAAAAAAGGTGGTCATTCCATTTTTTGGATTTATAATAGTGATTTTGAGAACCAAATTGCAACTAAACTAATGCCATCAATGGCCAAGTGGTGATTTTATTTCTAAATTGTGGTCATAAATACAATTTTTAGAAGTATTGTAAAAGTTACAACTATTTCGAGTTGCCCAAGAATAAGGATGGAGTCCTCCTTATGGGATATGTCACTAATTATCATTGTATTGAAGCATTTCTCGTTTGGAGGTTGCCTCCTCAAGAAGGCAAGTGAAGATGAATTTATCCTTCCATAAAAGGTTTATTGTATGGAATTAATCAACCTTAAGGGTTTTGGATATAATGAAGTAAAGGGGAATTTCTATCAATTCTTGGATATATTATTTGTTAACCAAGAATTTTTAATAATGTTGAATCCAATTACAATGCCAACTAGTCTCAAATGCAACCTAGGTAATGATGTCACCCTAAACATCCTTGTGCTATTTGTGGGTAGGTTCATTACACCTAATTGTGTGTTGATATTCAAGAATTTAGATGATCAAGGACCCAATTTCCCAATCAGTGAAGACCATAAGTTTCCCAAGTCTTTTAAAACCATTTACCTTATTAAAACTTGATTTTCGATAAGTGTAAAGTTCCATTAGCCTCGACTCCTTTAGTTTCCAAATAAGAGAGTGATTCTTGCTACCAAAATATTTTGATAACTAACAACATGGTGACTCTCCAAACATGCAATTGCACTTATGAGACATCAAACAAGAGATCCCCAACAACAATAACATACCTCAACCTATAAGTGGTCCTTTGCAAATCAGTTGACCAAAATTCAAGCTTACCCTAATTATGCCCAAATCTCTTTTTATATAGATAATAGACAATCCTTGATCTAGAACTACTCAGGACTACAACATTATTTATGATTGGGACTTATAACTTTGCAATGTGTATGTGTTATAGATACTTCAAACTTTCGCTACCTAATGCAAGGAATTTTTGTTTACTATTATAATTATTGATCCTTCCTCCTCTCAATTGATGATGTTTTACCTTGAAAATGTGGAAACCCGCCTCCCTCATTATGTTCCTTACTGAATCATAGTTATTGTCAAGAATTTCAAGCTCCATAGATGCATCGTGGATGAGGGACCTTCGTTAACCATCATGTCTAAAAAACAATAGAAAAATTCAAGCTCTCGTAATCGCATTTCATCCGTAATAAATTTGCAAGTCTTTGACTATAGGATTTTCAAACTAGAAATATGCTAATTAATTTACCTGTAATTGATTACAATCCTTTGATGATAGGATTTTCAAACTAGAAACATGGTAATTAATTTACCTATAGATTTAGTTGGTAAAAATGTCTTAACCAACAAATAATTTAGTAATCCCCTTTCAAGTACAAGTTGATACTTAGGAGGAACTATATATGTGCCAAGAAGTCAGTCACATCCCTAGTATTTCATCTTATGCAATTCCCCATCAAGAAAGAGTAGTCACCATTGACCATCTCAGATACAATTCCCTCCTCTCAAATTCTAATATGAACAATCTTTTACAATTTTCAGGTGGTTCATAGTCTATCCCTACCCTTTTGGATGTTGGCATGCTCTCTTTAGGGACGCATCTATTATTGGGGAGAACCATTTACCCCCTCCACAAATTTCATAGATGGATTTATAATAATTCTAGGAATCTCCCCCCAATCAAGAAAAAATATTTGCAACAAGAACCACCTTCCTTACCCTTAGTCCTAAAGACTTTCCAAGTTACGTCTTCCCATAAAGAGACCTCGCTTAAAAATTCGTACCCTATTTTTCTCAATTGCATCATCCATTATACCTACCTCTTTATACCTAATTTTCCAAATAAATGAATGATTCCTAGAGGCCATGACCACCCCTAGATTGGATCAACATGCTTTTGAGTCCCCAGACGTCATCTCCCTTGAAAATGTCAATTATTCCCAAACCTTTTCACCCACACCACCTACATTTAAATAGGGTACCTTAACTACATTCCCAAGGGAGGAACTATTGATGTTTCCACCAACAAGATTTTGTTGATAATATCAATGTGGATTGCACCCCCATTGAGGTAATATCCCATCAAGAATCTCACAAGATTTTTCAATTGTTGTATTGTGGATTTGGGACCTTAGACTATATTTCACTTTGTTTATGGCCCATTCTCTTGGCTTCATTGGTCCCTTTCATGTATATACTAGAAATATAATATAGGTATAGGATTTCATTTAGTAGCATTACAATTAAACCTTTCACCACCCAAATTTTCCATAGGATCCAACATGTTCGAAATTGATGCTTTATCCCATTCTTCTTCCTTTTCTTTGGTACTCATCTAATAGTTGAACCTTCTCATGATGGGTTTCCCTAGTTCAAAACTTATTGTGTGGTACCCATTATGAGTTTTCTCCATATGGTTGAGATCTTAATAGTTTGATATTGCATTTTAATCCTTGTTCCCCACTCTTCTTAATTTATGGCTACTCCCTTAAGTGATCCAGGTGGATATTGGTGGCCACCCACCTATTCCAACTAGCTCCTCTTGACAATTTTTAGTTCAGCACGTTCTTTTGTACTTCCTTGTAATTGTAGGTTCTACACTTATGGGGCTATCTAAATCCCTACACATCTTCTAGGTGGATATTGGTGCCCTCCCACCTAATCAAACTAGCTTATTTTGTATGTTTTCATGTCAGCACATCTTGTTGTACTTCCAGAGCCATCTTGGGGCCCTAAACAGTGTTTTATTAGCTTTCCACAGTCAAACTGTAGATGGAGTCATATTTTTAGGGTATAATGCATATTTCTCTAAAATACCTTTCCAACGGGCTATCCCGCGCCTAAAATGGAGGTCGTATGCAAAAGTTACGACCTCGGGAAGTTGAGGTACCAACTTACCCATAGGGGGCCACATAAATTTTGGCGTTTCATATCCTAGGCTTAGGTTTTTGGATATCTATGGTTTTGGCATTCATGAGTAATGTTAAAAAGGCCTCTCGAGCCTCATTGTAATCATTCTTCTCAGACAAATGTGCATAGAAGACACATCTCTTCTCAGAGATAGCTACCACCATTTGAGCAAGTGTTTTAGTTCTGCAGTTTTACAGTTTCATCATATTTCATTTATTCAATAGAAGATATTGTTCACTAGATATATGTGTTGTTCTTCATATCTTTTTGTTTATTGTATTCAATCTATTAATCATTTCGTTCCACTCCTAAATCCATATCAATGGTATCAGAGTGGTCTGCTCTTCATTTATTTTTATTTGTGCGTGTCCCTGACAAGATGTGGGTACAAGAAGTTGGGACTCAAACCAATTGAGCCTTTGCAAGATCGGTCGCATTGAGCCTGATAACAACCCATGGGGGATGAAAATAAAGATGATGGAGCAAGAGATCCTTTTAAAAAATTTCTCGAGGGATCCCTTGCGCAAGAAAGGAATGAAATGATGGACAAATTTGTGCAGATCCTTCAACGGCTACCCACAGGAGAAGCATCTTCATAAAGCGGTCATGCAACCCCCTTCAAGGTACAGGTAAATTTTGATATTCCATTATTTAGAGAATTGATATATGTGGATGTTGTAGATAAATGGTTGAATCTGCTCGAAGTTTATTTTTCGATCCACAATATCTCTGATAGGGAAAATATTAATTTTTCACTCCTCAGGGTTGTCTCCCATGTTAAGGACTGGTGGGATACATACTCTGAGCAAAGGGCCATAGAGGAATCTACAATATTTTTGGTTTCCCCTACATGGGATTCCTTCCAGGATGCCATTAAAGCACAATACTACCTTGTTGGAAGATACAAGGACCAGTACACCAGATGGACCACCCTGCGTCAGGAAAGGGACCAGACAGTACCAGATTTCACCAACATTTTCCATACCCTATGCACCAAATTGGGTATCAAAGGCTCTGAGCAACATATGGTGCTCAAATACCATGGTTTTTTTCATAGATACATTCAAACAAAAATGGAGTTTCTGGACATCGCCTCATTGGCTACGTCTTATAGGTATGTTGTCAAGATCGAGTAGAAATTTAAGCAGAAGAGGCGAGAATTTGGATCTACAAAATCCTCACAGTTGAAGCAGGGCAAGGGCGACCCAAAACCACACAACAAGGGACAGAGAAAATATGGCCACTCTTAGGACAATCAGTCCAAGCCGCAACACAAGAAGGTAAATGAGAAGACAAAGAAGGACACAGGAAAATGGTGTGAATACCATAAAATCCCTTGGCACAACAATGAGGAATGTCACTCCAAGCAGTCACTCGTGGCCGAGATGAAGGCTTCTGAGTCAAAGGTCGATTCTGACTCTAAATAAAATCCAAAAGGAGGGAAGTGGATTATCGATATTGAACCCAGTTCCATTGTCGCTACCACCAAAGTCCAACCAAGCGAACCAGAAGAACCAGAGGAAGGAGAATGCCTCTTTCACTTGCATATGTGGGTAAGGGGGGCTCCTCTTTATTTCATTGTCAATAGCAGCAATCAGAATAACTTGATCTCAACAAAGGTCATCAAGCGATTGAACCTGCCAATGACATCGCACCCGCAGCCCTATACTATTTGTTGGCTTCGCCAAGGAATAGATCTTCGTGTCAGCCAACAGTGTTGTCTTCCCTACGGCATCGAGCCTTTCAAAGACGAGGTATGGTATGATATTTCTCCCCTTGAAGTTTGTGATGTTATTTTAGGACAGGAATAATTGTGGAAGCATCATGTTGTGTATGAGTCTAGACCCCGCAGTTTTATTACACCTTTGGGTAGACAATTGTACAGGATACTAGAGGTAGCGTTGCCTGCCGCTATTTCTTTAATCTCTGCTAAGCAATGCAGTAAGGTAATTTCATATATTGGGAAGTTTGTCTTCTTTTTTATCTATACTCACTGTAAGCAAAAGGTTGTCGCCACATCTTTGGCTTCTACACAGAACCTTTCTTTGCAGTAGAAGCAAGTGAACGGGATCATGGAAGAGTACAGAGACATATTCTTCTCACCCACCGGGGTACTGTTGGGTATGTGTTATATTTGGAAAAAGTGTCACATATTTAGGTGGTTTTTCGGCACATGGTTTTTTGCCGATATTTTTCTATTTCCTGTTAAGGAATTAGGGTTGTTGACTAATCCAGGTCATTGGGTTAGGTTTTTCGATGTTGTTGGATCCTATATGTACATTGTATTGTAAACAATGTATCACTATGAATGAATATATAATATGTTGGTTTTCCCGGTTTGGGTTTCCAGGGGAAAAATATCTGTGTAATGTTTGTATTTTCCATTGTATCTTTTATGTTCTTTTACTAAAAATATGTTTGCAGTAAATATTGTACAAGGTTAAAATCTACATTTGGTATCAGATATATGTTGGCTTCAGGGGGATGCCTTTGTGGTCAAGGGTTTGGATTGGAACTGTGATAAGCCTTGTTACGGTAGGAGATTTGTGATATTTATTTTTCAGGTGAAAAGAAATGGCAAGCAATTCGAAGATGGAGATAGAGAAGTTTAATGGGAAAAGTTTTGAGTTGTGGAAGCTCAAGATGGAAGATCTATTGGTGGAAAGAGATCATTGGATCACGGTAGATCCAGGTACTGCACCTACAGGAACTTTAGCAGATGACTGAAAAAATTTTGATCGGAAGGCAAAGAGCACAATCTGACTGTGTCTCTCAGATTCAGTATTACTGAATGTGTCAGAGGAAGCTACAGACAAGGATTTATGGGAAAAGTTGGGGAAGTTGTATCAGTCTAAATCCCTAGTAAATAAACTATTCTTGAGAAAGAAGTTGTATAACCTAAGGATGAGAGATGGAGACTCGGTGGAAGAGCATTTGAATGGCTTCAATACTGTGGTAAGTCAGTTAGTATCTATTGATATTAAAATTTCAGATGAAGATAAATGTATCAGTTTATTGTGTTCTTTACCAGACTCGTGGGATAGTCTAGTTGTGGCCACAAGTAGTAATACAATTGCCTTGAAGTTTGATGAAGTGGTCTCATCCTTGTTGTTGGAGGAGATGAGATGGAAGAATATGGAAGGACATAGCATAGATGCATTATTTGCAAGAGGATGTTCCCAGGAAAGAAATAGATCTAAGTTCTCAAGTGGGAGATCTAAGTCTAAGGGTATATCTAAATCTCCTTGAAAGTTTGTAAAGGTATGTTGGAGATGTGGAAAAAAATGACACTACAAGAAGCAGTGTAGGTCCAAAGTTGAGAAAAATAAGGGATCTGAAGAATCTCCTTCTACAGAAGAAAAGACCTCCAAGGAAGAAGGAGGGAATGTGTACTTGGCTTCTTCAAGCACACATGTAGATCATGAGGCATCGCTGATTGACTCTGGTGCATCCTTTCATATGACTTCCCATAGGGAGTGGTTCTGTGAATATGAAAGGTATGATGGAGGTAATGTTTTCTTAGGTGATGATTTGACAACCAGAATCATACGACGAGGAAAATTCAAGTTGAGGCTGATAGATGGAAAGATTAGAAAATTGTCTGGTGTTCTGCACATCCCAGGTTTGGCCAGAAATTTGATTTATGTAAGTAAAATGGACGATGTAGGGGTAAAAAAATTATTTGAAAAGGAAACCTACAGAATGGTTCGAGGAGAAATGGTGTTGTTGAAGGGAGTTCGGGTTGGAATTATGTATAAGCTGAAATGAAGCACTATTAGTGATGGTTGTAATAGTTCCATTGCTCCTGATATTGGAGTTGAAGAAGAAAGAAATCCTACCGTCTCTGGAGAAAAGGTTATGTTGTGGCATCAAAGACTGGGGCATATCGGAGAGAAGGGTCTTCGACTACTACATGGTAAAGGTATGGTTGAAGGTATGTCTAACTGCTCTCTGGATTTTGATTTCTGTGAACATTTTCTATATGGGGAGCATAATCGAGTAAGATTCCCCTCTGGTGTAACGAGGGCAGAAGGAATTTTACAGCTAGTTCACAGTGATGTTTTAGGACATGTGTCAGTCCCATCATTGGGAAAATATGTGTACTACGTATCATTTATAGATTACTTCTTGAGGAATACTTGGATATATTTCCTCAAGAAGAAATTTGAAGTCTTTGATGGGTTTAAAGAGTTTAAGGCTCTTGTTGAGAAACAAACAAAGAAAAGAATTAAGGTGTTGAGGACAGATAATGGTGGAGATTTCTGTGGGAATGAATTTGAATAATTATGTAAGAAGTGTGGTATATCAAGGCATAAGACTACTCCATATACACCTCAGTAGAATGGAGTTGCAGAAAGGATGAACAGGACGTTGATGGAAAAATCAAGGTGCATGCTCAGTGGTGTCGGGTTAGGGAAAGAATTTTGGGCAGAGGTAGTGGGTATTGTGATGCAGGAGCATTGCTCCACCTCGGCAAATGCATCAACACACAAACAAGCAATGGAGAAAGAGAAAGGCATTAAACCTCCCATTTTTTAAAATTTTGAAATAATCCTATACGGATTTTCATGTTGTAAGGCTGTAAATGTCGGTCCATACCTTTGTACAGGAAGTGGTTGGATTTCCTTAAAGGGTTGTTTGTAGTAGGCCCAAATCGTAGTCAGTTATGGGTAAACATTTATGAAACTTCAATGTAATAGATGAGGTTAGGTGAGAGAGGACGACCTCGCAGAGCCCCTCTTTGGTAAGGAGATCTTTTATTAGATTTCAATAGGCGGAGAATGATAGAGAGGTCTAGGTAGAGAGGCCTTAGGAGGTAGAATAGTTCTCAAAGAGAGAGATTGAGAGAACTAGGACTCTGTTATAGTCCAGTTTTTTGTAAACATTTGTATAGACACACAGAGATAATAGAAAATCATTTTTTCCTGCATATCATGTGTTTATGTGTTTATATGTTTTTATGCATTTTCATGTTTGAATGCGTAGACTGGTGAACCATCATATGAGTTTAAATTTTTTCTTGTCTTTGAGTTTCTGAGTGCAAGGAGTGCACACAGTCCACAAAGAATGTGTTGACAGAGGTTTAACCTCAAGGTAAATCTCAGGAGGGATACCGTTGAACCTTCATCAGCAGAAGTGCAAGGAGTGCATGGGATGAAATATTTATCGAATTCAGAGAGAACCAGAGTTACTCAGAACTCTGTAGAGCTCTACCAGGTGGGCATTGAGTCAGGGAAAGTGTGCACAGAAGAACTATGTGTTGAATTTAGTAAGAAACATAGCTATTGAATACTCTGTGAAGAAAAAGCTCTACAAGGTGTGCATCAAGCAGAAGAACGCCAGAAAGGTGAGAATTATTTCTTACTCAAGAAATCCTTCGGATTATGAGTATGACGAAATCCCGAGAACACAAGTTGTGCATGGGAGATCAAAATATTCAAAGAGATCAAGCTCAGGAGGAGTAATGCAAAAGGTACATAAGAGTCAAACTTGTTCTAAGTCCTAAATCTCAAAAGTACTAGGGTGAAGCGAGACCAAGAGTCAGATTCATAGGAGGAAATTCAGAGGTCGAGATATTTGGACATGGAATAAGTCTTCCAAGTCGAGAGAAGTCTAAATCTCAAGAGGAGGAGAGACAACAGCCGTCGAATATGCTATGGAGAGGATCTTGGACCATTAGATCTACATCCAACAAACAAAAGGAAGCGCAAGGGAGAAAAATAGATCCCATCCATTGCATCTGGGTACAGAGGATCAACATCCGTCTTATCAGAGGAAGGTGCACAAGCCTTAATGCTTGAATGCACAGGAGAGAGAATCTCTCAAGGTTTGAAACTTGAGATTCCCGAAGTGCAAGGAGTCGAAGAGACGAAATGAATCTAAACCAACTGATCTGGAGGGAATACGTGTCAACGGGTCAGAAGATCCAAGGGAAGGAAGAGGTTGAAGTGTTGAAACAGCCAAAGCGCAAAGAGCTGAAGAGCCGAGAGTCGTCGATCTACGAGGGGACACTTGTCACCAAATCACGAGATCTGGGGAAAGTTACCCTGGAGTTTCAGTTTGAGAACTAAAATAGTCGAAGTCCGAAGAGCCAAAGTAGCTCTGAGTCGTCAGATCATCTGAAGTGAATCTGAGTCGTAGGAATAGGAGAGGAGAAATGGTGAGGATCTGAGCACTCCGGGTAAAGTCCCGAAGTGATCTATAGTTGTCAGATCAAGAGGAGACATGGCATAGATCCATGCACTCTGGGTAAAGACTCGAAGTAAACTTCAGTCATTGATTCAAGGAGGACACATGTGGCAAGGGATTATCAACTTCGGGTAAAATCCATAGGGAGGCAAGATTTTGACATTTGATATTTCCGAAGCCCAAAAATCAGAAGTGACGAGAGTCATCGATGTGAAGGAGGACACGTGGTGCCAGATCCCTAACTCTAGAAGAAAACAGAGGAGGAAAAGTCTGAGGACCCGGACAAAATCTTGGTCGTTGATCAAGGAAGGAGTCGTAGGACTATTGATCTGGTTGATCAGGCCAAAGTCCTAAAGTGGGAGCACAATCATTGATTGGGAAGGAAACGTGTCAGGAGATCTTCCACTCCGGAAGATACCCAATCGGCAGAGGCGAGGATTTGAGGCTTTAAAGTCCCAAAGGCCAGATTAGCGGAGGAGATCCTGGCTGCACATTTAAAGGGATAGGTATCGTAAGATATTTCATTCCGGAAGATTTCCACAGAGAGGTAGCAATGGTTTGAGACTTCAAAATCCCAAAGTCTGAAATCGCGAACAGATCTGGAACGTAGATTTGAGGAGGACAGATATGAACCGTCAATCCAGGATATCGTCAAGATCAAGAGATCGATGGTCCCATAGTATGGTAGGGATTGGAAGTGTGTGAGATTTAGCAAGAAGCCACGTGTTAATGTGAGGACATCGTCTAAGGTCACATGCGAAGAGGGATCTTAGCAAATGGAGCTTGTGAAAGTTGAGAATTGAGATTCCCGAAGGCCGAACTCACGGAGGAGATCCTGGTCGTAGATTCAAGGGGACAGGTGGCAATAGATCTTCCACTCTGGGAGATTTCCATATAGAGGAGAGTGGAGTTTGAGAGTTGGAACTCCTGAAGGCTGAAAAGGCAGAGTCAATAGCAGTCGTTGATTCGAATGGATTACGTGTCGACAGATCATAGATATCTGTGGAGACGCGTGGAAGGAGGAAAGAAGAGCGGAACGGAGATCGATAATAGTCATTGATCACATGCAATTCCAAAGAAGAAGAGATCGATAGATAGAAGGGATTGCGGGGCCAGGACATGTTCAGACGATAATATTCCTTGAGCAGGCCACAATTTCAACCATGTTTTTGGTGACGGGGTACGTGTCAACTGGAGGAGGATTGTGGGCTAATAAGTGGGTTGGTTTGAAACAACTTTTGCATGCACCCGCAATCACACATTCGCACAAGGGAACGACCCAAGGACATATGATGAAGGGGCTAGTGAAAAGGAGCTAGTGCCCATGAACTGAAGCGTGCCTAGAGTGCACTGAGACAGAAGGTGTGGGTATCACAAGACCTGCGCCAAAGGAAGAAAAGGGGCTTGTGTAAAATTAATCTAGGTTCGATCATGAGCTCGAAGAGTCGATACGACTCAACACTTGGAACGATCTAGAGACCAAGAGGTCGCAGAACCCCGGGTGGGGAAGGGGGTTGCATCAATTGGTATCAGATCCTTTTTTCATAATTGATTTATGTAGGTCTTGGAGAGAAGACATTAAAGAAGAGATAGTCTGATACCATCAATTGGTATCAGAGAATAGAATTGATTTATGTAGGCAACAGAGGTAATCAGAAGATCGAGCCTTGCTTACAAACAGCAGAAAAAGGAGAGATGGTGAAAGGAGATGACCTGTTAACATTAGGTGGTATCATAAATAGGATTTTTTCTATAGACAATAGGTAAAAGGAGGGCAGAGTAATGATGCTCTGTGAGAATTTGTTGCATGGATGCAGCAGCAAAATTTTAAACAGTCAAGTGAGTTGTAAGAGAAGATGGAGGTCCTCTTGGATGAAGAGTGATCCATAGACTTTCCAGGAGGGTAGGAAAGAGGTGGAAATGGCTACTGGAGGCCATGGACGTGGTCAAAGAGAAGTCCACAAGAAGAAATGCAATCCATAGATGGATCTAGAGTTCAATCAGATAAAAGCACAAATGGAGAAGCTTGCATTTAAAATGCAGCAGGATGCAAAAGTAAATTGAGTGTATGAGTGGCCCATGAAGAAGAAGGTGAAGTGTCCAGTCCACGTGTAACACCCTATTTCCCCCAGTTTGTAAAAATAACTGGACTGGCCAAGAACTGTGGAAAACTCAGAAATGTGAATAATATTATGAATATATATA
>ML792771.1:93513-110495 GCA_009831015.1 Picea engelmannii | reverse complement strand
TATATATATATATTGCAGGACTGTTGAGAGGGGATATGCTGAAAAAGAGACCACGATGGCTGGAGAAAGGTGGTGGAAGGCACCTAGAATGGTGGCGTTAACTTCCACCGAGAACAATACCGTATTTGGACTTCACTGGCCCGGAGAACCAAGAGCGGCTCGTTGGCCCCAAATTAAATGTCTCGCAAGCTGGTAGGTATATGGCTCCTCGAGAATTAATGAGGGATGGGAGGGGGGTGAACCGCCCATCCATAGAGCCGTCAGTCCTGACCAGTGCAAGGGAAATCGCGCCACACGCAACCTCACAAGAGGATAAGGCGTGAGGGAGAAGTGATTGGGGGAAGAGGCGAGGGGAGGAAGAGAACTCTGGAGATATGCAGAGTGAGTGATAGCAGAGAAGGGGGAGGGTAACCCTCGTTCTTGGTCACTGGCAAATAGAGACACAGTCTCGCAGCATCGTGGTCTTAGCTCGGGGGTGGCTAGTAGTAAATCCTATTGGAATCGTTGAGCCTACGGTTGGGTGGAAACGAGCACCCCTCTCAGCAATTGCAATTACTTCCGGTGTTATTGCTGATAAGTGTTTTACATCTTACACCTTGAAATTCATATGCTGACATATATGCTCATAAACTGTGAAATTGTGAATGATTACAGTATAAAGATTGTTTGTGTAGTGTTTTGATAAGAAAGGGTAGATGTATGCTTGTAACAGAAAAACCATGCATTGCTTATGTTGATAGATAAATTTAATTATGCGAAAGTTGAACCAAGTTAGACTTCCAGTCCGTTCTCAGGAATTTGTTTCCCCTTATCTGTCTCCAGGAATGCCCCAGAATAGAACTCTCCACAGAGTTACCCCTCTTGGAAAATTTTACCAAGAACCTCGAAAAAGGACCTAAATGCGCAAGTCTTAGCAACCTTGTATGAGGAAGAATGATCCTCTTGAAATCTCGAAGTAGTAGCATAGGGATAAGTATCGATCGACGAACGAGATCCCGTCAGAAGATCTGCGGTCGTTCACGACCGTTAGATTGGCGGAAGAAACAAGGGCATTACATGCCTTACCCCTTTTCTTTTATCTTCGTGAGTAGGGAGGAAATCGGGACTGTAGATCCCCAAGGTCTATGGGAGTATCTGGACCGTTGGCTTTTCCCCGTCCAGAGAGCAGTGGGAGAGTGCACAGTGTAGGATAGGTCTGATTCGTTGGATCTTAGCTAGAAAACTCGATAGTCGTTGGATCTATTAGGAGATGTAGGAGGGTTAAGCCCTCGTAAACAGGGGTGAAGGTCCCAAAAGAGGAGTCGGTACACGGCGTGGGACTAATCTGAGTTGTCAGATCTTATCTAGAAAACCCGATGGTCGTTGGATATACTAGGAGATGCATGAGGGTTAAGCCCTTGTGAACAAGGGAAAAAGTCCCTAGAGAGGAGTCGGTATCGGGGATTCAGAGTTCGAGAGTTCGAGAATCTCGATGACAAGAGATCGGGACACTCCATGGTGAAAATCTCGATATAGATCTAGACCATCCATCCGTGAAGGACACGTGGCAGAGATCAAGAGTCCATCAGTATTTCGGATACCGAGGATTCGAGTTGACAAAGGATTTACATAACTGGGGGTCGCAAATCGTGAAATCGTGAAACAACGAGGACCGTCCATATGAGGGAGGATACGTGGATGATAGTCCCTCGACCCCTCTCTGCCTTTGCAAGAAATGCACGAACATGATCCCTTAGGAGGATCCCAAGGTCTCTAATGACCGTTAGATTTAAGAAAGAGACGCAGGCATTAATGCCACGACCCCTTTTTCCCTTGCAAGAGATGAAGGAATCGGGACCGTAGACCCCATGGTCCATGTAAGTACCTGGACCGTCCATCTATAGAGCACACGTGGCCACTGGTAAGTGCTTCGGCATTTCAGCACCCAAGAAATAAAAGGCCAAAGAACCCTTGTCTTCACGAGTCACGAAATCCCAATCACCGAAACCCCGAAATAGCGTGAGGTGTGAATAAGTTTGAGAAAGGCAGGATTTAATCATGACCGTTCATCATCCTGAAAAGATCACGACTGTTGATCTTGGCTGAAGTTCGCCGCCATCCATCGGAGGGACACGTGGCTTCCAGTTGGCGCTTCGACGTTTCGACATCCGGGAAACCAGAGGGCTAGAAAACCTTGCCCCCGCGATTCGGGAAATCTGATGCCCGAAATCCCGATACGTGTTGTAGTGAAGAGGAGAAGTGTCGAAAGAATCAGGACCGTCCATCAAAGGAGACGCGTGGTGAGCGGTCAGAGATTTGGGAAAAGTCCCGAAATCCCATGGACCGTTGGATCCACACTCTTAAGAGTCGTCGATCTCTTACACGAACTTCCATATCGGAATTCAGAAATTTAAATGACAAGGAGTCTTGGAATCGTTGCATTTTGAACTCCCGAGTACCGAAACCCCGAAAGCACCCATACCATTGGATCAGGAGAGGCTTACCGCCGTTGATCTCCCCTTGGAGGGAAACTTGGGAGACTTCATGGTTTTCGGGGATTTGAATGGGAAAGGAAGAATTCATGCATCGTGATTTCCCAAATCACGAAAGGCCGGTAAGGGCTTTGTCGGTTTAAGCGCGTGGTCATGAGGACAAGAACCAAACAAGAAACTTGTACTCGCCAACCCTTTCGGGGTTCGGTGCTCCGTTGTGTTGGGGTTTGCAGAGTCGAAGGACTCAACACTCTGGTAGCGCTGAGTCGCGATGAGCGTTGATTCGTGATGAGCGAAAGAATGCCTTATTTGTTCGACCTGTGGTCGTGACCCTCGATCCTATGGGAACAGACGAGGGAAGAGCTAGCTTATGCTAGACCTCCGTAGACATTTCGGGGGTCTGACCATTGAGATATCGACGAAAATTTCGATTTCACATGGTGGGTATGTGACACCAGGGATTGTTGGACAGAGGATAGCAATAGTTGTTAAAGAGGTGGTTGAGGTATGTTGAAAACCTCAGTGACACAAAGGAGGAACTGATTCACATCTTTGAGCCAGAAGTTGGAGAAACCCTCAGTGATGAGGAAGGGAGATCAGTTTCAGGTCTCATAAACTGCTAGGAGGGCAGAGATGAATTTTGATATTGCCAGGTGGGCAATGATATGGGATCAAGTGAGGATCTCTTAGACTGTCAGGAGAACAGCAGTGGAAATTCATATTGCCAGGTGGGAAATGATATGAGATTAGCAGAGGACCTCAGAAATTTCCAAGTGGGTAGAAATGGACTTTCAAGTTGCTAGGTGGGTAATGGAAAGAGACCAGAGGAAGGTATTGTGTACTTCCAGAGGAGTAGTGATGAAAGTTCAAATTTCCAGGTGGGAAATGAGATGGGATCGGTTGATCTCATAGACTACCAGGTGGGCAAAAGAGAAGTCCCAAATTTCCAGGTGGGCAGGGGGAGAGTGATGAGGTTGTTTGAGAGTCTCACGAACTCTGTTGAGAGTTCATGTCAACAAGGAGCGCTGATAGGTGAAAATTCATGTGGATTTGCAGACCACATGAATGAAGGTGATGACAAGTTAAAAACTTTCACCATCCAAGAGAAATATCGGAAGACCATTCTGATTATTGGAGGGATCAAATAATTCCTACCAAACAACCAAGTGAAGGCCATTGCACATGATGAAAGTGCAGCAGGAAGGGAAGGACAACCAACAGTGATTGTCATGACGAAGGAGCAGGTATCAAAATCTACCTGAGGAAAAGAAGAAGAAGAGCACATAGTTGAGATGCTCACTCAATGGGAGATAGAATTGAGGATGTTGGAGGATTGGTTGGACAATCTAGAACCAGTATATGGCTTCCAGAAGACAGTCATGCAAAATTCAGGAGAAGAGCATTCGACCGAATGGCTCAAATTTTTCATCCAGGAAGTTGAAATAGAGATGATTGCAGCATTGGAGCTTGCAGCAAAAGAGGAAACAGACAGCAAGGACCTTGTTGATCTGTATGCAGAATTGGAATCCCTAGAAAGAAGGGTAATGGTGAAAAGCTTGCACATCCAACAAGATAAGTTGGAGACATATGGAGGAGCATACCAGCCAATGGAGCAGCTGGAGGAAGTTGGACTTGAACCAATGCAAGAAGAGCTGAAAAAAGAAGACAATATGTCAGAGAAGGAAGAAGTTGAGCAGCAGCTCGGAGATAAGACTGCAGAACTAGAGTCGGCAGCAGAGTGGAAAGATAATGCCACAGGAGAAGAAAATGACATGGGGGATCATGATGGTCTACCCACTGATAAGGAAGAATTGCAGCAGAGAAGAATGCATAAGAAGAGCTAGCCACTGAAGCAGCTGGACAGAGTAATAGAAGAGATCAGGAAGTTTATGTTGAGGTCAACAGAAGCAGTCAGCAAAGGAGAGTTCAACAGAGGAGATCCTTCCATAGCAGCAGGGAAGAAACAGAAGAAGAAGCAACAACAACAACAACATAGTTGAAGAGGAGCAAGAGGACAACTCTAGAAGAGAATTTGGGATCCAGGTGGATTTCAACACTAGAGAAGAGGAGCTCATGAGAAAAGCTCATGTTTTTCCTAGTAGGGGAGTATGATGCAGGAGCATCGCTCCACCTCATCAAATGTGTCAGCACACAAACACGCAATGGATAAAGGGAGAGGCATTAACCTCCCATTTTTTTAAATTTAAAATAATCCTATATGGATTTTCATGTTGTAAGGCTATAAATGTCGGGCCATACCTTTGTACAGGTAGTGGTTGGATTTCCTTAAAGGGATGCTGGTAGTAGGCCCAGATCGTAGTCAAGTCTGGGTAAACATTTATGAAACTTCAATGTAATAGATGAGGTTAGGTGAGAGAGGACGAGCTCACAGAGCCCCTCTTTGGTAAGGATATATTGTATCATATTTCAATAGGCAGAGAATGATAGAGAGGTCTGGGTAGAGAGGCCTTAGGAGGTACAATAGTTCTAAGAGAGGGAGCTTGAGAGAACTGGGACTCTGTTACATTCCAGTTTTTTGTAAACATCTGTATAGACACACAGAGATAATAGAAAAGTCATTTTTTCTGCATATCGTGTGTTTATGTGTTTATATGTTTTTATGCATTTTCATGTTTGAATGCGTAGACTGGTGAACCATCATATGAGTTTCAATTGTTTCTCCTCTTTGAGTTTCTGAGTGAAAGCAGTGCACACAGTTCGCAAAGAACACGTTGACAGAGTTTTAACCTCAAGGGAAATCTTAGGATGGATATCATTGAACCTTCATCAATAAAAGTGCAAGGAGTGCACGGGAAGAACTCTTTATCGAATTCAGAGAGAACCAGAGTTATTGAGAACTCTATA
Organism: Picea engelmannii; assembly: GCA_009831015.1. Lineage (NCBI taxonomy): Eukaryota > Viridiplantae > Streptophyta > Pinopsida > Pinales > Pinaceae > Picea > Picea engelmannii. The sequence goes on along the minus strand of ML792771.1, from coordinate 105,159 downwards.
GAGTTCTTCCAGGTGGTCATTAAGCTAGGGAAAGTGTGCACAGAATAACTCTGCATTGAGTTCAGTAAGAAACAGAGTTAATGAATACTCTATGAGGAAAAAGCTCAGCAAGGTGTGCATTGAGCAGAAGAACGCCAGGAGGGCGAGAAGTATTTCTTGTTCAAGAAATCCTTCGGATTTTGAGTATGACGAAATCCCAAGAATGCAAGGTGTGCGTGGGAGATCGAAATATTTTAATAGATCAAGCTCATGACGAGTAATGCAAAAGGTGCGTAAGATTCAGAGTTGTTCTAAGTCCTAAAGCTCAAAGGAGGGATAACGCTACAAGGGTGAAGCGAGACCAAGAGTCAGATTCACAGGAGGAAGTCTAGAGGCCGAGATCTTTGGATGTGGACTAAGTATTCCAAGTAGGGAGAATTCTAAATCTCAGGAGGAGGAGCGACAGCAATCATTGGATAGGCTATGGAAAGGAGCCTAGACCGTTAGATCTACATCCAGCAAACAAAAGTAAGTGCGGGGGAGAATAACAGATCCCAACCATTAGATCTAGGCGAAGAGGATCAACAACCATCTGATCAAAGGAAGGTGCATGACCCTTAAATCTTGCATGCATAGGAGAGAGAATATCTCAAGGTTTGAAACTTGAGATTCCCGAAGTGTGGAGAGAAGAAGGGACGGAATGAATCTGGATCATTGGATCCGGAGGAAATACGTGTCAACGGGTCGGAAGATCCAAGGTAAGGCGTAGGTTTAAGTGTTGAAATAGTAGAAGCACGAAGAGATGAAGAGCTGAGAGAGTTCGATCTGTGAGGGGACACTTGTCACCAGATCGCGAGCTCCGGGGAAAGTTACCCTGGAGTTTCAGTTTGAGAACTGAAATAGTCAAAGTCTCGAGAGTTGAAGTAGTTATGAGTCGTCAGAGAATTCGAAGTGAATCTGAGTCGTAGGAATAGGAGAGGAGACATGGTGACGATCTGAGCACTTCAGGTAAAGTCCCTAAGTGACCTTTACCCGTCAAATCAAGAGGACACATGGCATAGATCTATGCACTCTGGGTAAAGACTCGAAGTAAACTTCAGTCATTGATTCAACGAGGAGACACGCGGTAGAGGATTATCAACTCTGGATAAAAGCCACAGGGAGGCAAGAGTTTGAAATTTGATATTTCTGAAGCCCAAAAATCCGAAGAGACAAGAGTCATCGATGTGAAGGAGGACACGCGGCGCCAGATCTAGAACTCCGAAAGAAAATTGAGGAGGAAAAGTCCGAGGACCCGGAGAAAATATTGGTCGTTGATCAAGGAAGAAGTCATATGACCGTTGATGTGGTTGAGGAGGCCAAAGTCCTGAAGCAGGAGCACGGGCATTGATTGGGAAGGAGACGTGTCAGCAGATCTTCCACTCCGGAAGATACCCAGTCAGCAGAGGCAAGGATTTGAGGCTTGAAAGTCCCGAAGGCCGGATTAGCGGAGGAGATCATGGCCACACATTTAAAGGGACAAGTGTCGTAAGATCTTTCATTCCGAAATATTTCCACACAGAGGTAGCAAGGGTTTGAAAATTCAAAATATCGAAGTCTGAAATCGTGAAGAGATCTAGTCCGTATATTTGAGGAGGACATATATGAACTGTCAATCTAGGATACCGTCAAGATCGAGAGATCGGTGGTCCCACAATATCACATGGATTGGAAGTGTGTGAGCTTTAGCAAGAATCCATGTGGTCATGTGAGGAAATCGTCCAAGGTCACATGCAAAGAGGTAGATTAGCAAAGGGATATTGTGAAAGTTGAGAATCGAGATTCTCGAAGGCCGGACTAACGGAGGAGATCTTGGTCATAGATTCAAGGGGACAGGTGGAAATAGATCTTCCACTCCAAGCGATTTCCATATAGAGGAGAGTGGATTTTGAGAGTTGGAACTCCCAAAGGCCGGAAAGGTAGAGTCAACAACATCCATTGATTCAAACGGATTATGTGTCGACAGATTGTATAGATCTGTGGAGATGCGTGGAAGGAGGAAGGAAGAGCGGAACAGAGATCGATAATATTCGTTGATCACAGGCAATGGCAAAGGAGCATAGATCGACGAATAGAAGGGATTGCAGGGCCAGGACATGCTCGGACGATGATATTCCTTGAGTGGGCCACAATTTCAACCATTGTTTTGGTGATGCGATACGTGTCAGTTGGAGGAGGATTGCGGGGTGATAAGCGGGTTGGTTTGAAACCACTCTTACTCTTGCCCGCAATCATGCATTATCACAAGGGAATGACCCAAGGAAATATGAAGAAGGGGCTAGTGAAAAGGAGTTAGCGCCCATGAAATGAAGAGTGCCCAGAGTGCACTAAGACAGAAGGTGTGAGTATCACAGGACCTGCACCAAAGGAATAAAAGGGTCTGTGTAAAATTAATCCAAGTTCGATCAGGAGCTCGAAGAGTCGATACGACTCAACACTTGGAAAGATCCAGAGACTGGGAGGTCATAGAACCCCAAGAGGGGAGGGGGGTTGCATCATACTACATGTTACCTGGTCAACAGATCACCCGCATCAGCGTTGGATGACAAGACTCCACAAGAGGTATGGACTGGTAAGGAACATTCTCTCACACATCTCAAGGTATTTGGTTGTGATGCATATGTTCATGTTCCAAAGGAAAACAGGTGTAAGCTAGATAAGAAGGTCGAAAAGTGTATCTTTATTAGATATAAATATGGTCTCAAAGGTTCTAAGATTTGGAACCCAAAAACTAAGAAGGTAGTGTATAGTCGAGATGTGGTATTTAGAGAAATGAAGGATGCTATTAAACAGGAATTCCTACCAAGTAAGGAAGAACTAGAGAAAATAGAGTTTGATTTACAGGATGATGAGTCGGACTCTAAAGAAGAACATGAATCAAAATAAGAAAATCCTCATTCTCCAGTATTGAGGAGATCAGTTCAAGAAAGACGGCTACTGGAAAGGTATACTCCATCTAATTTCCATTCAAATTTTGCTTTGTCTATTACTGATGATGATCCTAGAACCCTCAGGGAGATAGTGGATTCAGAGGATGGAAATATCTGGAAAAGGGTCCTGGACAAAGAAATGGAATCTTTGGATAAGAATGAGGTTTGGGATCTAGTGAAGTTGTCAACTGGAAGAAATCCCATTGGAAGCAAATGGTTATTTAAAAAGAAATTGAATGCAGAAGGAAAAGTGGAGAAATACAAAGCTCGGTTAGTAGCAAAGGGGTATTCCCAAGTTGAGGGAATTGATTTTGGTGAGATTTTTTCTCATGTTTCCAAGTTAACCTCTATAATATGTGTGCTATTTGTTGTTGTTGCATTTGATTTTAAAGTAGAACAAATGGATGTGAAGACAACATTCCTACCTGGGGATCTGGAAGAAGAAATCTATATGAAGCAACCAGAAGGTTATGTTGTGAAGGGAAAGAAGGAGTTGGTATGCAAGTTGAAAAAGTCCATGTATGCTTTAAAACAATCACCAAAGATGGGGTATCAAAAATTTGATACTTATATGCTGTGACTTGGCTTCACAAGAAGCAAAGAGGATCATTGTGTGTATTTTAAATTAATATGTGATCATTTAATTTATTTGGTCTTATATGTGGATGACATGTTGCTGATAGGAAACAACAAGGAGATTATCCAGGATGTGAAAACTTGGTTGTCCTCTAAATTTGACATGAAGGATCTCGGTGCTTCAAATTTCATTTTGGGCATGGAAATTAAAAGAGATCGAAAAATAAAGAAACTCTGGTTAAATCAGAGAAAATATGTCAAGACAATATTTCAGAGGTTTAATATGCAAGAATGTAAATCGATCAAGGTTCCTATTCCTGTTGGTGTAAAGTTATATGTGGATCAGTGTCCTAAGACACATGAAGAGGAGGAGTACATGTCGTGTGTTCCATATGCGAGTGCAGTTGGCAGTTTGATGTATGCATTGGTATGTACTAGACCGAACATTGCACATGTAGTGGGAGTTTTGAGCAGGTATATGTCAAAACCAGGGAAGGAGCATTGGACAGCAGTAAAAAGGGTTTTTAGGTATTTGCATGGCACTTCTAGCCATTGATTGTGCTACGAAGGGAGATCGGGATTGGACAGAGTGGTGGATATACATGGCTTTGTAGATGCAGACTAGGCTGGAGATATGGATCATAGGAGATCTACAAGTGGGTATGTGTTTAACCTATTTGGAGGAGCGATAAGTTGGATGAGAAAAAGGCAGGCTATAGTGGCACTTTCAACTACAAAAGTTGAATACATGGCAGTCACTCATGCAAGTAAGGAAGCAGTATGGTTACAAAGATTGTGTTCAGGTATTGGGTTGGTACAACAAGCTGTAAGGATACAGTGTGACAGTCAGAGTGCAATTTTTCTAGTGAAGAACTCGGGTTATCATTCAAAGACAAAGCATATTGATATTCAATATCACTTTGTGAGAGACATGATTGAAGAAAAGAAAGTATCATTGATGAAGGTGGACACTTTGAAGAATGTTGCAGATTCATTAACAAAATATGTGAGCACTCGAAAGTTTTCTTGGTGTATAGGATCCATGGGCATTGTTGCCCTAGATTGTTGACTATGTAACATGGTTTTTTGTCGATGGTTTTCTATTTCCGGTTAATGAATTAGGTTTGTTGACTAATCCAGGTCATTGGATTAGGGTTTTGGATGTTTTTGGCTCCTATATGTATATTGTATTGTAAACAAGGTATCACTATGAATGAATATAGAATATGTTGGTTTTCCTGGTTTGGGTTTCCAGGGGAAAAATCTTTGTGTAATGTTTGTATTTGCCATTGTATCTTTTATGTTCTTTTACTAAAAATATGTTTGCAGTAAATATTGTACAAGGTTAAAATCTACAAGTACTGATGCACTTCCAAGTCAAGCATCCAAAATATCTCACCCCTAGTGCACCTCTGCCTAATGGACTAGTCTATCATCGCTCGTTGATGGAAAAAGATGAAATCAAGCGTCGGATCCAAGAGCTTCTTCAAAAGGGGCACATCAGACCCAACTCCTCCCCTTGCGCCAGCCCGATTGTACTAGTGCAGAAGAAGGACGGGACCTGGCAACTCTGCATTGATTATAGAGCATTAAACAAAATCACAGTCAGGAACCGGTACCCAATTCCTAGGATTGATGACCTTCTTGACCAATTCAAGGGGGGAAAATTATTCATCAAGATTGAACTAAAGTCTAGCTACCACTAGGTTCACATCGAACCAACTGATGAATGGAAGACAACTTTGAAATCTAAAGAAGGTCTCTTTGAATGGTTGGTCATGCCCTTTGTCTTAACAAATGCACCAGCCACTTTTATGAGGTTGATGGATGATGTATTGAGACCCTTCACCAACTCTTTTGTGGTGGCATATTTGGATGGAATCCACATCTTCAGCAGAACTTGGGAGGAGCACATGCAGCATATTCAACAGGTTTTGAACACTCTACGGCAGCACAAGCTATATGCCAACTTGGAAAAATGATCATTTGGCATGAACATGGTCCAATACTTGGGATACATTTTTTATTAGCATGGGGTACATGTTGATCCAACTAATATCCAAGTCATCCATGACTGATCATCCCCGACCACACTAACCAAGCTTCGAATCTTCTTGGGATTGGCCAACTTCTACCGACACTTTGTGTTGAGATTATCCCATATTGCATGGGCCCTCATCCAAGTGACCAAGGGCGGTGGCAAGGAAAAGTTCATGTGGGGAAATGAACAACAATGAGCATTTGATGATCTAAAGCATCGCTTGTGCTCATCTCCTGTACTCTCCTTGCTCGATCTGCAACAACCATTCGAGATTGAGATTGATGCATTTGAATATGTTGTAGGCGCAGTTCTCACTCAACATGGTCATCCGGTGGCATACCATAGTGAGACACTCTCAGATACTTTCTATAAATACCCCATCTATGACAAGGAAATGTATTCCATTATACAAGTCTGACGTTAATGGAAACATTATTTTATCACATAGAATTGTAAGGGTCAAGAACCACTTTGGCTTTGTTTTTTAGTCAGAACTTTGATCCTTACAGCATTACCTTGACATGTCACACCTCCATGTTGTACACAATATTCTCTTTGTCATAATTTATTCATTTAAGTTTCAAGTTAGAGTCGGTTGTATGTGATGCCAACTCACTAAGAGAGTTCGCAGCGTACTCTAAGTACATCATGATTTCATCTATCATCATTGCAAATTAAAGAACCATGACAGAGGAGATTTCATTGTTTTCAGCACCATCTTTAACCAATTTTTCAGGTATCATTTTGGATCTCCTAAAATTCTCCTCGAAGTATGCAATTCTTAGTTGAATCAGGCATTGCGAACTGGTAATTTATGACAGTTTGCAAGCAATTAGCACACAACAGAGGATTGTTTTGCTTGTAACTTTTTATTTCCCATTTGGGTTCCTATGAAATTTTGTGTGGAGGACAAATATGGTGTTTTTTACTTGCTGACAAAAATGAAGCTTGACCCACTTCGTACTTTTGGAGAAAAGATAAAAACATCACCTACAGGAAAGTTCGTAGCGCATGTTGAGACAAGCGTTGCGAACTCTAACAGTCTGAAAAATTCGAGCTATGGGAGGGTTGTTAGTTGTTAAGTAAGGTTTGAATGGTCTCCTAGGAGTTATTTGGACATGAGGAACATGTTTTCCATCTCTGTATCAAAGAGAATGACCTTTTTCAAAAGGCATTTATCACAATAGGGAAGATCCCAAAAAATAGGAATTTGTTAGGTTTTGGTTGGAATCTTTTGTAACAAGACTCCTAAATGGAGGAGGATCCTATGTATATCCTTGGTTTTGAAATCCTTATGGTATATAGATATCATCCATTATAAATGAAATGGATTTTGAGAAGGAAAGAATTGGATTCATGAACCAAGAGAGGAGAGAGTTGGAGGAGCAGTTTTAGTTATCATTTGTAAGCCTGAGGGACTATTTGTAATGACATTTTTTGTCATTAAAGATTCATGAGAGTTGTTATCATATTGTCTTATGTTTTTTTACATTTCTTTTTTATCTTCTTGCTTGAACATATTTCTAGTTTTGAGGATCGTAGCTATCGTTGATAGATGGATTCATGAACAACAGAGAATTTGTTGTAGCTTGACCATTAAATCATCGTTTATTGCCAAAGCAATCTTGATCTGTTTGTAGAAAGGATTTATGTACAATGGATGTTCTTCCTTTTTTCATATTCACCATGCTTCTACTCATCATTATATATCCCTTTTTCTGATATACATTTTGATTTCCTTTGATTTGTAGGATGTTATGACTCCTTGCCCAATGGAATGTCTCTATAGACAAGTTGTTGTCCTCTCCCTTTCTTTCCCAGTCTTGTTGATCCACCTACCAAAACCAATTTAATCCATTTATATTTTTATGGTTATTTGGATTGCATTTACAATAGTCTAAGTGTGACTCTCAGTGCTAACACATTATATTCTGGGAAAGGAGACGATCATCCACATTGATCACAAGCCTCTGCAGTTCATACAGACACAGGGGAGTTACAGAATGACCTCCATCAGAAGTGGTCCACCTTCCTGTAGAAATTCCATCTCAACATCAAGTATAAGACAGGGAGAACAAAGCGTGTCATTGATTGCCTCAGTCAACCTCTCGTGGGTGCACTCACCACTGTGCTCCATTCCTGTTGACATGAGGCATCTGAGTGGCCCCAACTTTATCAGCAATATCTAGAATTCACCACCACCTATCAGCTCTAGGGTATGGGTGCGAATGTCACTGATTTTCACATTCATGACAGACTGTTATGCCATCTAGGCCATCTCTGTGTTCCTGCAAGCGAGCATGCAAATCTTATTTGGGAATCCCACTACAGTCAAATGGCAAGACATTTTGGAATAGAGAAAATTGTGGGTGTTCTACATAAACATTTTTATTGGCCAAAACTTCAACAGAACATCGACAAGTATATCATATATTGCACTACATGTGCCATTGCCAAGCCATCCATTAAGAAACAAGGATTATACACCCCTCTTCCTAATCCCGAGATGCCTTTGGAATCCATCTCGATGGATTATATGTCTGGCCTTTCGTCCACCAAGCAAGGCAATGGTTGTATGTTTTTGGTCGTTCATTGGTTTTCAAAGATGGCCATCCTCACAGCCTACAAGAAGAAAATCACAGTGGAAGATACTTCCAAGATCTTTTTCGAATGAGTGTGGGTCCATTTTGGGATACCACAGACCATCATCTTCGATCGGGACAACAGGTTCCTCAGCACATTTTGGTCGAGTCTCTGGTCATTGTTGGAAACCAAGCTCACTAAATCCACCGCTTTCCACCCCCAAACTGACGGCCAAACATAGGTCGTCAATCAGATGATTTTGCATATCATGTGCATGTACAACTCTAAGCATCTGCATACATGGGATGAGAGTCTCCCCTATGTTCATCACAATTACAACATGGCTCTCCATAGCTCCACCTGCCATATCCCATTTCAGGTGGGACTCGGGTTCCAACTCTTGGGTCCCATTGATGTTGCACTACCTCTTGCAACCACACAGATAGAATCTTCCCATGTTCAATCGCAGACTGAAAAAGCCACCAGATTCATTGAGAGGATTCAGCACATATTCCAATGAGTCCATGAGATTTTTCAGAAAGCCAATGCTAAGTAAAAGTAGTGCCATGATCAACACAGGGTATCGCACCAGTTTTACAAGGTATAGTTACATTTTCAGAAAGAGAATCTCACAAGGCCCCATCGAAATCTCTTCCCACTTCGCTATGGGCCTTACACTATTACCAAGGTTGTGGGTAGCAATGCTTTTGAGATCAACACTCCACCCTTCCTTGGCTTGCACCTAGTGTTCAATGTGGACCTCCTTCGGCCAGATTTTCCACCATTATTTGACACCTCAGAGATCGCAAAATAGATGACACCAACAAAGATCAACCCTGACTGCATGGAACAGGAATCCAGTGATCAAATAGTGGACACACAGGTCAAGGGCACTCGCCAGCAGAGGATCCATATTTATCGGGTTGTCAAGGCAGGGAAGCTCCTACACCAAGGAAAGTGGCTAACTCGCGGCCAAATTCAGCAGAATTTTCCTCACCTGATGGGGGAACTTACCGCAATGGAGACCATTGCTTCCTAAGGAGAGCGGACTGATCTAGGTGGATATTGGTGGCCACCCACCTATTCCAACTGGATCCTCTTAACAGTTTTTAGTTTCACAAATTCTTCTGTAATTGTGGGTTCTACAATTCCAGGGATGTCTGAATCCATACACATCTTCCAGGTGGATACTGGTGGCCTCTCGCCTAATCCAACTGGCTTATTTTGTATGTTTTCATGTCAGCACATCTCGTTGTACTTCCAGGGCCGTTTTGGAGACCTAAACAGTTTTTTTTTGGCTCGCCAAATTCAAACTTTAAAAGGAGTCAGAGTTTGACAATGTAATGTGTATTTCTCAAAAAAAACTTTCCAACAGGCTATCACGCATCTAAAACGGAGGTTGTATGCAAAAGTTACGACCCTGGGAAGTTGAGGTACCAACTTACCCATAGGGGCCCACATAACTTCTAGCATTTCATCTCCTAGAGTTAGGTTTTTGGATGTCTAGGGTTTTAGCATTCATGAGTAATGTTAAAAAGGCCTTTGGAGCCTCATTGTAATCATTTTTCTCAGACAAATGTGCATAGCAGCCACATCTCTTCTCAAAGATAGCTACCACCATTCGAGTTATGTATTTTTACAGTTTCATCCTATTTCATTTATTCAATAGAACATATTGTTCACTCTGTGTTTTTTGTATTCAGTCTGTTAATCAGTTCATTCTGCTCCTAAATCTGGATCATTAAGGGATACCACCCATTTATTTTTATGTTTGCTAATGATATTTTCATGTGTTTGAATGGTCATGATTATCTAAGCTAACTACCATTGAATTATTATGTGTATGATGGAATTCATTAAGATTCCTATAATGGATTCATATTTGAAAATTAATCTATAAGATATTTGTGTATCCATTAAGAGGTTCTTGTCCCACCAATGATGGAAAAGAATGTACACAAAAAAAAGGCAAAAAGAGGTTCATTAACAGACATACATATAATATTATAATATTCCATGGCACATACATAGACTGATGCTACAGAGTCTAAATAGAGTGATTTAGGGAGGAGAGTGGGTGATCAAGATGTCTGTCCTTTTACATGATAACTCAAGTCATTGAAGATAAAGGGACCCAATATCAAGAAATTATCAACAGCTTAGACCAACTCAAACAAAAACTGGAAAAGCTTGACCATAAGTATGATAAATTGATAAATGTCAGATAAATGTCATTTTAGGTTCAAAGGTAGGAACTAAGGGCCAATAGTGTATAATTGATAGGTCACTTTTTTTCATTTTTATGCACTATGATCAACCTCGAAAGTGGGATAGACATGTCTTTAAATAGATCCAATATATATTTTTTATCACTATGATCAAGTCTCATATAGAAGCCAACCAAAACAAGGATCGATTGTACATTTCATTGTATATTATTAATACATAGGGTTACTAAATTACACAAAAAAAAATGACTTATATATTATATAATATATCTATAATATTTATATATTATTGTAATTATTATTATTATTATTTATTTTTAGAATTATTACACTTATATTATTTAATTAAAATTTTAGTTATTTGCTAGTTTTAAGTTTATTATTAAATCTATGTAAAAAGTAATGGTATATTTAACCAATTATGTATTACTTTAAATAAAATATGATATAAATTTAAATGTTTTGGCACTACATCATTTATTGTGTGTGCATGAAAATGTAAACCTTTTATTATTATTTTTAAACCTCACCTCTTAACTCTACACTAACCCAACATATTTGGAAACTATCATTAATGAGACAATATAGATTAACATTCACTATATAACACCTCTAACTTAGTGTGACTTTGCATATGCTTAGTGTGACTTAGCATATGCTTCTATTATTTTAATATTTTCCTTAGGAGTCGCATTTTAGACCCCAAATTTACCCTATTAGGTATTTGGCATGGAGGCTTGCCAAGGTGGAGTCATAATACCAACCATCGTCAATAGCACTAGATTGACTTGGAGGTAAATGATCCATGTGTGGGTTTCCTTTTAAGAGTAATATGGTCTCTTTTACATTACAAAAACCTTCATTAATTATGCTAAAACTTTCACTTTACCATTGGAACTCAATCGCAAACCAGTGCTTTGTGCATTAGGTTATGGAGCTATATAAAAAACCAAATAAATGTCTACAAAGAAAATTTAGGGAAATCCAACAAAAATGAAACCTCAATCTACTATATACAACACCACTCCTTGTCCATAATTTTATAAGAGGAAGAGTAGGAGAGGAAGGTAAAAAGAAGAGGAGGAGGATAGAGAGGGAGACGAAAAAGAATAGGCTCAAGGGGGGAGAAAAGAGGAAATGGGAGAGGAGAGAAGAATAAAAATAGGAAGAGGGGGAGGAGAAAGAGGGTGAAGCAGATGAGAGGGGGAGAAAATAAGGAAGAGGGAGAGGAGGTGGAAAGAAAAATAGGAGGGGAAGAGGAAGAGAGGAA
>ML792771.1:80986-93275 GCA_009831015.1 Picea engelmannii | reverse complement strand
TATATTTTTAATTTTTTAATTTACATATTTAGAATATATATATATATATATATAATTCGAATCTGACAGTGAGGATATGGAGGACATTTTCATAACTGATACGAAGTTCATCACCATGAAACGATTAAAAAAATCTACCAAACTAGCATCTCTCCAACCGTCAAATCATCCATCAAGTTCTCATCCTATGGTTACACGTCATAATTGTGGTCCCTCTATCAATGAGGTTGATAGTCGTCTTTCCTCAATTTCCAATTATTTATTATCAGAAGTTTTTGAGTCAGAGAGAAAGGTGGTGGGTCATAGCGAAGGCACTCATGTTTCGATCCTGCATGAGCGTAATGTTGAAGGAAACAAGTGTGGTGAATACAGGAAAGCCTCTTTGTCTTCTAGAAAAAACGTTAGGGTCAACAAAAAATCCATATGTTTAAAGGTTCGAAGGGAACGAAAACGAATGGTGGTTGGGGACGATATAGGAGTGGGATATATCGTCAGGCTATTTGGCAAGAATGTCATGGGTAAATTCTAGGGAAAATGGTTTCTACCCAATGCTCAAATTCTAGTTGGAAAACAACTGGAAGTCTATTATGGGTTATATTCCTCCCTTATTCTTTCTAGAGGGTGGCTCTATTTTGAATTTCTCTCTTGATATGACTTAAAGACTATTTTTAAAATGTCTTGAGGTTGGGGTCCTTCGGGATTATTGTTTAAAGAATGGAATACTTCTTTTGATCCTACTCGAGATGTTTTGTAACCCACAAAAGTCTCGACCATTTTACCAAACCTCCCTATTGTTTTTTGGAGGGAAGAAATCCTTTGAGCGATCGGAAACAACATAGGGGATTTTGTGGGTCTTGAGTCGGGATGGGAATCGAATATATATAGGTGTTGGGAATGGATTCAAATAGAATTTGACCCAAGAGAGGGTCCCCATGATCAAAATTGACCTAGTTTGGGGAGACTACTTGAATTCATAGAGGACTGATCACTGGCGCATCATTTTTAGATGTTACAATTGACATGCAGTTGGACATTTGCAAGCGCAGTGTAGTCGGACGACAACACATCTCCCCCCATTCGCGAAAGTGTGGAAAATAAAATCCATCGTGGATTGTCTGGTTGATGACTTTATATCTTCAGAGGATGGGAAGGACTCCAAATTCCAACGAGAGTCCAGCAGTAGCCCCTCAAAAGTTTACGAGAAAAAATATTCTTCTTATCTTTCAGGTAAGAATTTGTGTCCCCTCTCACTCTTTCTCCAAAGAAAATTGATCATCCTGTTTATTCGCCTCACGAACTGACTATGAAAAAAAAATTCCCCTCCTTCCCCCATCCATCAAGCCCACTTTTTTGGACTTGGTTCCCCCCCTCCCCCATCCTCTTCCTCGTGAAATATTTTCTTCAGTCTCTCCTCTACCTTCCTTAAACCATGTTTCTCTCCTAATCATTCCTCAACTCCTTCCTTGTCTTACCATTTATCAAGTCACTCGGAGATAATTCGAAATACTTTTTGCACTCAAAAGAAAATTTTGGTGAAGGTCCTGAGTAATTGGGTGACTTAGGTCAGGACCCGGCTCCAAGGAGTTAGGTAGGGAGAAAATCAAAACTTTCATTGGCGCAATCACAAGCAGCAAAAGAAATTCAGAGTGGAAAACAACATAATTATTGGGGCCCTTAGAGAAAGGAAATCCCTCTCTAAGGTTCCTAAATGAAAATCATATCTTTCAATGCTCGTGGAGTAGGGGGTTCTCCTAAAATGTTATCCCTCAAAATTTTGTGTGCAGTGGTCATTTCAGATGTTCTGTTGGTTCAAAAAACAATGTGTAGTGGCACAAAAGCAGAGGAAGCTTTTACACCTTAGCTAAAAGACTGGGTCTTTTTTCCATTGATGTGGATGGTTTATCCGGAGGTCTGTTATCAGCTTTTAGTTTGACGCTTAGGGTGTCAAACCCTGGTATTCTACCTTCTTGCATTATAGTTCAGGGTGTAGACAACTAGCTAAATTTATCTTTTAAAATATGCAATGTTTATGGTTCTTATGTAAACATGAGTCTTTTTTGGGACAGTCTATGTGATTCACGTGAATTGAGTTCTGAAAACTTGGTCCTGGGAGTAGATTTAAATTTTACATTATCGCTAGTTAAGGTTTGGGTTCAAAACCCTCAGAAAGATCCTATGGAATCCTTTTTTGCCAATTGGCTGGAGAAGTGTAACCGTATAGATTTAGCCCCGAAGAAACTCTCTCATACATGGTGTAATGGTCGACGAGGGAATGCTTTGATTTCGAAAAGGCTAGACCCTTTTTTTTATTTCTGAAGTTTTAATTGAAAATCAGTGGGCTATTACTTCCAGAGTGGAAATCGGGGGTAACTCAGATCACCTCCCAATTGTTATGGAAATTTCCAAAACAAGTCCCCCAAAAAGTATTTCATTAAAGTTTAATCAAGAATGGTTAAAATAATCCTCTTACGCTAAGTTGGTAAATGAGATGTGGATTCCACTCTTTGAAGAAGAAGCCAATCCTCCATGAAACAATTCGCATTGAACCTACTTTGCATTAAAAGAAAAACAATACAATGGGCTAAGGAGCATAAGAAAAAACAATGGGTGGAGTTAGTGGACATAGAGGCAAATCTTTAAAATGTTTTAATAGATAAAGAAGCAGGTACGTTATTGTAGGAGGAAATTGACCGGGTAAAGGATCTAACATTAAAAAAGTAAGAATTTCATCAAAAAGAGGAATCCTTTTGGAGGCAAAAAAGAAGAGCAGTGTGGATACAAGAGGGGGACAATAATATGAAATTCTTTCATAAGTTTGCAAGCTATAGAATAATGTTTAACTCTATCATGGAAATTAAGGATTCGAATGGTGAATTGGTCTCTTGTTTCGAAAAATTAGCTCAAGAAGGAAATTATTTCTTCTCAAATTTGTTAAAAGAGCCTTTGGGTTGTCCAATAGTAGAAATTTTAAAGATCATTTCCCTTTTTCCTTCACATATCACACAGGAAATGAATGATGATATAAAGTGAGAAATCTCAAAAAATGAAGTTTTTCTAACCCTTTCTTCTTTTCAAAAATGTAAGATCCCGGGATCAGATGGTCTTACAATGAATTTTTATTCGGCGTTCTATGATTTGTTGAAGGGGGGCCTCCTCAAGGTTGTCAATGAATCAAAGGTTTCTGGGAAGGTAGCAAGTTCTTTGAACTCTACTCATATTTCTCTCATTCCAAAATCTTCTTCTCCTTCGTCTTTTGAAGAATTTCGACCTATATCATGTTGCAATCTCATATATAAGTTAATAGACAAGATATTATCTAATCGTTTAAAGACGATCTTTAGTTCGTTCATCTCAGAAGAGAAATTTGGGTTTATTTTTAATCGCCAAATTCATGACGTAGTTTCTTTAACCTGAGAATCTCTTCACACTATTAAGAAGAAAAAAATTCCCTCTTTCATCCTGAAGTTAGACCTTTCGAAAGCTTACAATCGAGTCAATTTGACTTTCATCCGATTGGCCTTGATCCAAATTGGAATGAATCTTGAATATGTAAAATGGATCTTGGGTTGTCTGGATTCTTCCAATTTTTCAATTCTTATCAACAAGCACCCTTCCCCTTTATTTAAAGCCTCTAGAGGACTTAGGAAAGGATGTCCTTTCTCCCATTTCTTGTTCCTTCTTGTAGCAGAAGTTTTGAGCCAAATGATAAAGAAGGCTAGAAATGATGGTTTGCTCCGAGGAGTCGAGATCACAAACACTGGAATTTTGTCACACCTTCTTTTTGTTGACGATGTTATTTTGTTTGGTGCAGGAATTGTTCAGGAGATCCAAGCTATAAATATTTATTTAGAGATGTTATTTCAAGCCACGTGAATGCAAGTGAACTTTGAAAAATTCTCTATACTGGTTAGGGGGATTTCTGAAGAGGTATTGAATGAACTATCTATGAGTCTTATTTTTAATCAGAGTAATATTGATGAAGGAATCAAGTACTTGGGTTTCATCCTGAAACCAAATGACTATGCCTTCAAACATTGGAGTTGGATTTTTGTCAAAATTCAAAAGAGATTAGGTTTTTGGGAAAACCATTGGTTGTCAAGACGAGAGTGTCTAGTTTTATTGAATTTTGTTCATAGTAGTATCTCAGTTTATTTGGATGCCATAGAAAAAATTCCAAAAGGAATAATTCATAAAATAAGAAAACTTTGTTTCCATTTCTTATGGGCTAGCAAGTTGGAAAAGCACCAAGTCCCCCTGGTCAAATAGGAGAATTTGTCCATGCCTAAAGACCTAGGTGGTTGGGAAATAAAAAAATTGTTTTGGTTTTGTCAAGTGTCGGTGGCCAAAATTTTATTGAGGTTGTTACACAATGATTTTCTCTAGGGAAGAGTAATGGCATCCATGTACTTCCCTGGTCTTTCTACTATGGATTGAATCAAAACTCCTTTGAAAATTTCTTTAAATGGATCAATCTGATGGAAGTCTCTTGTTGAGGTGTTCCCTTTAATTAGAAAATATATGGCATGGGAATTGGGAAGTGGAAGAGATGTTTATATCGAGACAAATCCCTGTGTTGATGCGGGGGAATGTTACAAACTTCTTGATATTTTAGTTTCATCTCTCCACGATATGGGTATCAGTATGCTAAGAGATGTGGTTCTTTTAACTTTGGATCATACAGGGCGCACGGAATGGAAGATAGTTGATATGTTGGAATTAGAGGGAGAGTAGTATTAGAATTGGAACGACTTTATAATATCTTTGAAATATAATTTTATATTACTCAAGGAGGATGTAGAAGACACATTGTACTGGCTAGGTAATGAAAAATTTGGGGCATTTACAGTCAATCTAGGTTATTCAGTTTTAGCAGCAGAAAACTTTTCATTAGGGGAGAAGTAGTGGTGGTGATCCGGATTTTATGAGCAGAACGAAATGAATACAAATTATTAATAGGTGCTTAACACAAAATAATAGAGATACAGTAAAACTGGTTTTCTATTCAATAACAAAATAAGATGAAACTCTAAAATGCAATGGAAACAAGCTTGTTGGAATGGTGGTGTCTTATCTCTGAGAAGAGATGTGATGGTTGCGCACATTCACAAGAAGAAGATTACAATGAGGCTCTGAAGGCCTTTTTACAATAAAAAAGAATGCCAAAAACCCTAGACATCCAAAAACCTAACCTTAGGAGATGAAGCGCCAAAATTCTAGTGGGCCCCATTTGGGTAAGTTAGTACATCAACTTCCCGAGGTCGTCACTTTTGCATATGATCTTTGTTTTAGGCGTGTTATATCCCGTTGGAAAGGTATTGTCGAGGATATCCTGAACCTGTTGGCGGATGTGCTAGATCCACTCAATGAACCGGGTGGCTTTGTCAGCTTCAGTTGGAGCAGGAGATGAATCGGTTGAGGTGATCGCAATGGGAAGTGCAACATCTATGGGACCCAATGGTTGGAATCCCAACCCCGCCTGAAAGGGGCTATGGTCGGTTTCACTATGTAGGGCTCGATTGTAGCTATGTTGGACATAGGGGAGGCTCTCATCCCATGTGCGAGGGTGATTTTAATTATACATGTGAAGGATATGCACAATCATTCGATTTACAACCTCGATTTGGCCATCTATCTGGGGGTGGAAGGTCATGGATTTGGTGATCTTGGTGTCCAGTAGTGACTAGAGGCTCGACCAGAATTTGCTGAGAAATCTACTATCCTGATCTAAGACAATGGTTTTTGGGATTCCAAAATGTACCCAGACTTGTTCAAAGAAGAGCTTGGCAGTGGCCTCTACTGTGATGCTCTTCTTGCAGGCAACTAGAATCTCCATCTTAGAAAAGCGATCAACAACCACAAAAACATAGTCATTTCCATGATTGGTGGATGGGAGGCCCGACATGTAGTCCATTGAGATGGATTCCCATGGCCTGTTAGGAGTAGGAAGAGGGGTGTACATGCCCTGTTTCTTATTGGTCGGTTTGGCAATAGCGCAGGCAGTGCAGGACCTGATATACTTGTTGACCTCCTGTCAAAGTTTCGGCCAGTAGAAATGTTTCTGTAGCATCTCCATTGTCTTCTTGATGTCAAAGTGTCTTGCCACCCGACTGTAGTGGGCTTCCCAGATCAGCTTCACTCGCTCACTTGATGGAACACAGATATGGCCCAGATGACACAACAACCCATCCTGAAGATGGAAATTATCGACAACTGCGTTTGCACCCAACTTTTGGTAGCGGTGGCAAAGTCAGGGGTTGTCTCATAGAGTTGGGGCCATCCAGATGTCTCGTGTCTACAAGATTCTAGCACCGTGGTGAATTTCGTGACTGGCGGTCTGCTAAGGCAATCAGCGACGCGATTGGTGCTTCATGTTTTATATTTGATGTTGAGGTGGAATTGCTACAAGTATGTGGACCACTTTTGATGGTGGTCATTCTGAAATTTTCCCTGTGTCTGCATGAACTGCAATGGCTTATGATCAGTGTGGATGATTGTCTCCTTCCCAAGAATGTAATGTCTCCACTGGCGGTAGGCTTGCATAATGGAGTACATTTCTCTGACGTAAGTAGGGTACTTACAGACAGTATCTGACAGTGTCTCAATATGATAAGCCATGGGGTGGTCGTGTTGAGTGAGAGCGACACCCACAGCATAGTATGAAGCATATGTCTCGATCTCAAAGGGATGTTGTAGGTCTGGTAGTGAAAGCATGGGGCTGAGCAAAAGCATTTCTTCAAATAATCGAATGCTTGTTGTTGGGACCGGTACCACGCAAATTTTGCCTTACCACCACCCCTGTTTATTTGGTTGAGGGCCCATGCAATATGGGAGAATCCCAACATGAACTTGCAGTAGAAATTGGCAAGGCCCAAGAAGCTCTGAAGATCATTGAGTGTTGTTGGGGCTGGCCAGTCACGGATGACTTGAATATTGGCTGGATCTACATGTATGCCATGTTGATCAATTATGTAGCCCAAGTAATGGACCTTGTCCATGTCGAAGGAGCATTTTTCCAAGTTGCCATATAGCTTGTGTTGTTGCAGGGTGTGAAGAACTTGTTGGATATGCTGCAAGTGTTTGGCCCAAGTCTTGCTGTAAATTAGAATGTCATCCAGATACACCACTAAAAAAGTATTGGTGAATGGTTGCAGAATATCATCCATCATCCTCATGAAAGTGGTTGGAGCATTTGTCAAACCAAAGGGCATGACCAACCATTCAAAAAGGCCTTCCTTTGACTTGAAGGTGGTCTTCCATACATCTGTCTATTCTATCGGGACCTGGTGGTAGCCAGAGTTCAGATCAATCTTACTGAAGTATTTGGCCCCCGTGAGTTTATCAAGGAGGTCATTGATTCAGGGAATTAGGTACTAGTTTCTGATTGTGATTTTATTCAGAGCTCGATAATCAATACAGAGTCGCCAGGTTTCATCTTTCTTCTGTACCAGCACGATTAGGCTTCCGCAAGGTGATGAGTTGGGACCGATGTGCCCCTTGTGGAGCAGTTCTTGGATCTATCGCTTGATCTCCTCATTGGGCAGTGGTGCGTCGGGGGTCAAATCGATGGGATGCTTGACCTAGCAGTGCAGAGGTACCCCTATAGGTGAGGAGAAGATATCCGAGTATTCTTCCATGAACTTATCTACTTGCTTCTATTGTGTGGAGATGTCGGTCACAGATACCCTAGATGTGGCTATGATCTTTTGCTTATTCTGAGAGTGAATCACGAAGAAGACAAACTTCCTCGTCTGAGAGATGACATTCCTACATTGCTTAGCAGAGATCAAGGAAATAGCACTAGGTGGGATTGCCTCGGGTATCCTGTACAATTTCTTGTTCAAAGTAATAATAACGCTACGAGGCCTAGACTCATATACAGCATGACGTTTCCATAAATAAGCTTGGCCCAAAAGAACATCACAAACTTTGAGAGGAGCAACATCACACAATACCTCATCTTTGAAGGGCTTGATGTCGTATGACATTCCGCACTGTTGGCTGACGCGGAGATCGCTTCCTTGGCAGAGCCATCCAATGGTGTAGGGTTGTGGGTGCGGCGTTGTTGGCAGGGCCAGCTGCTTGATGACCTCTGTTGATATTAGGTTCTTCTAGCTACCGCTATCAATGATGAAGTGCAACGGGGTGCCTTTTACCCACATCTATGAATGGAAGAGCCACTCTCCTTCTTCTGGCTCATCTGGTTCACCAGGCTGGAGCTTGGTGGTAGAAATGGTGGCACTGGGTTCTGCGTCAATGATCTATCTTCCCCTTTCTAGTTCTAGCTCGGAGTCAGAATATGCATCCGATTCAGAGGATTTCACCTCGACCACCAATGACTTCTTTGAGCGGCAGTCAGCAATGTTATGCCAAGGGCTCTTATGGAAGTCGCACCACTTCCCGGTATCTTTCTTTGTCTTTCTGGTGTCCTTCTTTGCTTGCGGCTTGGACTGGTTGTCCTGATGTTGTCCATATTTTCTTTGTCCTTTGTTCTATGGGTTGGGGCTGCCCTTTCCTGGATTTCGTTGTGAGGGGTTCCCAGGCCCAAATTGTCGTGTCTTTTGTTTGAGCTTCTACTCGATTTTGACGGCATATCAGTAGGTCGCACCCAAGGATAAGATGTCCAGAAATTCCATTTCGGTCTGGATGTATATATGCAAAGCACCATGATACTTGAGCACCAGATGTCACTCTGAATCTTTGATACCTAGCTTGGTGCGCAAGGCATGGAAGATATTTGTGAAATCTGGCATAGCTTGGTCTTTTTCTTGCCACAGTGTGGTCCATTTGGTATACAGGTTGTCATAACTTCCGACAGGGTAGTATTTTTCCTTAATAGCATCCCTGAAGGATTCCTAGGTGGTTGTGACTGAAAATAATGAGGTTTCCTCTGTTTCCTTTTTCTCATAGAAAGTTTCCCACCAATCTTTGACATGGGGAACGGCTTTGAGGAGCGCAAAAGTAATATTTTCTCTATTTGAAAAGTTATGGACAGAAAAATACCCTTCTAGTAGATTCAACCACTTGTCTACAGTATCTTGTTAGGATATTTAGACACTTAGGAGTTAGTTAATATCTACTTGGTCTAATATGTCGTTAGGTAAAAGTGTGTTTCTTAGTGTGTTTCTTTAGTATGCATTAGTATGCATTTGTAGTTAGGAAATCCGATGGTCACGATATGTTCCCGACATAGAGTGATCTAACAATTCATACTCTCCTCGATCTTAACGGCCATTTATTCGTGGCTTAACACCCGATTGGTCTATGATCTCTATTTAAAGAGAATGGAGGCCTGAGGGTCATTTGTCGATGATCGATTGAGAGAAACTCTCTTGTAAAATCTCCTTGTAATATTTTTGTTTGCATTAATAAACTGCTCCAAGTGGCGGCATTGGTTGGGGTCGTGGATGTTTCCCCGTAGGGGTTTTACCATGTGAAAACATCGGTGTGTTGATCTTTGATCTAGTTATGTGAGAGGTTACTGAAGGTGTTCGTCCTCGGTTGGAATACCTGTGTTGTCGAATACATATGCGTCTATCTAACCTTCAAATATAGGAATATCGAAGTTTACTTGTACCTTGAAGGGGGCAGCACCTCCATTCGAAGAAAATGTGTCACCTATTGGTAGTCGTCGAAGGATTTGCGCGAAACTATCCATCATCTCTTTCCTCTGTTACATGAGGGATTCCTCAATCAACAGTTTGAAAGGATCTCTTATCCTACCATATTTCTTTTCTCCTGCCATGAGAGGTCGCTTGGGCGTGTGAGAGCTTATGTCCTCAAGAGAAACAAGCTCGAGACCCAACTCTTTGTACTCCAAACTCATTGGGGACATGCATTAAGACGACAAGGAGAAGACCGCTTTGATACCACTGATCTGGATTTTATGAGCAGAAAGAAATGAATACAGATTATTAACAGGTGCTTAACACAAAATAACAGAGATACAGTAAAACTGGTTTTCTATTCAATAATGAAATAAGCTGAAACTGTAAAATGCGACGGAAATAAGCTTGTTGGAATGGTGGTGGATTATCTCTGAGAAGAGATGTGACGGTTGCACACATTCGCAAGAATAAGATTACAATGAGGCTCTTAAGGCCTTTTTACAATAAACAAGAATGCAAAAAACCCTAGACATCCAAAAACCTAACCCTAGGAGATGAAGCGCCAAAAGTCATGTGGGCCCCGTTTGGTTAAGTTAGTACATCAACTTCCCGAGGTCGTAACTTTTGCATACGATCTTTGTTTTAGGCGTGTGATATCCCATTGGAAAGGTATCTTCGAGGAGATTCATTTTGGGGGATAAATCATGCCTTTGGGTATCATTGGGAATCTCTATCCCAAAAAACCTTCATTTAGGCCCTCAAAATGGCCCCAAAAGTTAAAACTGCTAAAAATAGTAAATTGCCAAAATTGTCATAAAATTGTTTTGAGCCAGTTAGAAAAGGTGGGTGGCCATTGATATCCATTTGGATTAGGTGAAGATATATCTAGTCTCAAAATTCCCCCCCTAAACAAAAAATTATAAACTGGATGGTATTAGAAAATAAGGTTCTGGCATGGGACAATAGGATAAAAATAGGTTGGATTGGACCAAATGTTTGCTCTTTATGTAGGTCAAATGAGGAATCTATCCCTAATATATTTATGAATTGTCCCTTTGTTGGTAATGTCTAGAAAGAGGTGGCTTGAGCTGGAATTTCTCAGGGGTTGCAACCACAAGAAATCTTGGAGGCCTGGTTTAAAAAGTGGAAAGACTCTTCAGAAATAGCCCTCCCTTCACTACCCTTGTTTTTTGTATATTTCTTATGGTGGGAACAAAATATTTCCATCTTCCAAAATGTTCTCGTCCCAGCGAAATTTGTGGCAGGTCTTATTCTTAAACTCGTTGGTGAATACAAAGTTGTTCCTAAAATAAAAAAGATTAGATAGCTAGTAGTGCCATGTGTGGTGGAAGGAATCCCTTGAGACCTTTTCAATGGAGATAGTCAGGGACACCCTCCTATCTATGGAGCTAGAGCGATATTATACTTGTCAAATATGCATTACTACACTATTCGATATGTTCCAAGAATAGGAGCAAACAACAAGGCAGAGTTAGTGGCTCTTTGGGCACTGATTTTTCATGCGGAAATGATCAAGTTAAAAAAATTGCAAGTGTTCGGGGACTCCTAGCTAGTAATTGATTGGATAAATGGTAAAGCATCCTTTCAGGTTCATCGTTTATAGCCTTTAATGAATCAAATCATGGAGCATATTGAATATTTAGATTGGTTCTGTTGTCGACATATTCTCTGAGAACTAAACAAAGATGCTAAAAAACTTTCAAAGGAAGCATTAAGTTGTGAAATTGGCACCTTCATACTACAGGAATTCTCTGAAAAGATCTCTAAAATGAACTTCCAATTGTAAATGTTTTTACAGATCTGGGAGCTAGACTATACTATCAATTTTGTTTTTGGTTTTCTAAGTTTAAAAAGAATGTGTTATCACTCCAAGAAACCCTTTGTGGTTGCAGACCAAAGGTGCTTGGTAACTTAAGAAATAAATGTTTTTGTATTTTGTAAAGATGAATCAATGGGATAACTCAATTCAACTATAGCATTCAGACATCAAAGTGATAAACAAATAGACAGTGCTCTCCAAGATTGGTTAAACAGTAAGGTAGCTTAAAGTGGATGAAGAAAAGATTGCTCATAAACCAGTGCAAAGCAGGGCTTAGTAAACAATTAAGAGACTGATAATAATGTCATGAACCAAACAATAGGATAACAGCTATTCAAGGTTGGACAACAATATATCAGTGAAGAAGAAGTATGGAAAACTGCCACCAAAATGGAAAGAAACCTGTGATCTGTATTAGCAAATGAAAAGACTAAGTACAAAGAGCATTATTGTATCCAGAATCGAACCCTAGGTTCATGTTTTGTTCTGATATTTATAAGATTACAAAACAAACTTTTGATCCTAAAAACATGGATCAGATCTACTAAAAATAGAAAGTAAAAACTATTTGCAAGATACAAGGGATATTTCCTCAAAAAGTGGTAGATCTCTGATTTTTCTCCTGTTGATTGTTGATGATGTGTAGACATCCTTCCAAGGCTAAAATACTCTTCTTCTACTGAATCCAAGTCGAGTTGGCTGAGCTGGCAGAATACCCTGTTTTTCAGTTCAAAGGAAATTACCCATTTACCTTTGAAATCATTCTTTTCTTCATCATATACCAAAAATAGATGCTGGAGTGGGTGAGATAATTCATAAGACACGTATTGGAAAAGGTTCCAAC
>ML792771.1:37101-78164 GCA_009831015.1 Picea engelmannii | reverse complement strand
AAATAGATAAATTGAAAAATTAAGGGAAAAGGAAGGAAAACCCAAATCTCAAAACACAAAAATTATCTCCCATTTGCAAAACCAAAATTTCATTTTATTTTAAATCTGCAAATTTATAAAAATTTAATGGCAATTGACAAAAAAAAATTACCTCTCAATAGATTGACCCACAAATATCCCATGCTTGTTCCCATTAAATGCCACCACAAATTCATTTCATCTAAAAAAAACTCTACCCAAAGCCCTCATGTGAAAATGAAATGAGGGACTCCCCTTTTAAGCTTATATGATAAATGTAGAATTACAGCTACACAAAAGTTGATTTTGTGTCTTGTTTTAATTTTTATTTCAACTTTGTGTCACTTTATTGGCATACCAGCATCAACTATCATGGTGCAAAAATAAAGTACATCAAACATTGTCATATTTGCATCTATGTTGTGGCCTTTTAGCATCATTGTAGCACCATATTTCTCGACACTTTAAACAATTTTGTGTTGTGTTGGTGTCATGAAACATGACACTAAAATAAATAAAGTGTCTTGTAGCATTGTTATAACATTATAAGAGTGTCAAATTTACCACCAATAACTACAATTCAAAATTAATCAATATTATTATATTTATTATAATTATTATATTTACTATTAATTATTATAATTACAATTACAATTACAATTTAGGGATGGCAAATTTTTGGGGAGTCATCATCAAATATTAGGGAAACCAGTAAATAAAATATGTGTGCGAGGTTAGGACTATCATAAACAGTGAAGTTGAGGCATTAGTTTTGTACAAATTCCCCTTGCTCCTTAAATTCCAAACGATTCATTTAACAATAGTCATGGGAGATTCTATAGTCACTCTAAAAGAAATTATAAGAAAATTTATCCTTAAGAGGAAATACCTAGCTCACATGGAGCCCACCTGGTGACCAGTGAAAGGGATCAATGTTGAAATTTTTGTGGAGTATGCTCACATCTGAATAAATCATGATCAACCAATAAATGTACTTTGTTAATATGTGAGGGTTTTGGAACTCAAAAGTAAGCAGTGGATGGCCTCTCAAAAGGAAAAAACATTGGGAGCCCAAAACAAGCCAAACAATGTCATATTTCTCAACTATTATCCATAAATTGGAGTTGCAAATGCAACTAATATCTCAAAAAAATACAAAGCACACCTATATCAATCCATCAATTACTACAATAAACTCAAAAAGAGGAGATAAGACAACCTAGGTAAGGCCACATAATTCCAACAATAAAATATCACATAATGATCCATCTCTAGATTTAAGGGATATAAACCACAAAATCAAGTTAGGGGTGTGAGAAGCTACACAAAATGGCATGCATACACTTGTTAATATTGAGAATTATCAAGGTGATCTCTTAGTTTTAAGGATATTTAAATTTATATTATATCATGGACCATATTGTCAATTTGAAAATCTACTAGCACTAATAATCCAAATTTGGTGAGCGAGGCCTGACCAATATGAAATGCAAAACATTAAATCCATGTTTAATTGCGTCCAAGTGAACTAACATTAATGATTGATAATCTTCTAGAAAACATTTACTTGTGGACTCTAAAATGGTTTACCTGTCAATTCATTATTTATGTTATTTGATTGAAGAAGAAGGTCCATGCCTAGCTAGTAAGGTTTAATCGTCAAAATAGGTGTAACAATTTTCTGTGTTGTGAGTGATGGGAAGATTAAAAAAAATTGAGATGGAGGTGGATTGTGTGCATGGTTGTCATAGTTCATGGCCACCACAACTCGTAACATTGGTTTACTAGTGAGACCCCAAAGTGACTTGATTTTGTGAAGGTTACCATTAATTCATGTGTTGTCAAAATGAAGCAAACAAAGTATCATTGGAAAGGTATCGATGAGTAATTTAACAATGTCCAATCAAAAATTTGATTTGAGGTTTCCAATTATTGATTCAACTACCTAAAAACTATGTTATGCAAGATACCCAAACCACACCCTCAAAACCAATTCAGAGACTAGCGACAACTCTAAGTGAGTCATTAAATATTAAAATGGGAAAATTATATGTCATTGGATAGATATGTTACCATCAATGATGCTTTTAAATCATGAACCTTTGCCACCAACCTGCTACCCTGAAACTAGTATTGATCTTGTGAAAGTTAGTTCTCACTGAACCGAGGCTCAAAACTAAGCATATGATATACCATTGGAAAATTACTAAATATCCCATGTTATCACCAAGATATATTTTATCTCTAGGAAAAATATAGAATAGAATCTAATCAATGAAATTACAACTATGATATTTTCCCCTTACAAGACACTCAACTTGCACCCTTCATAGACTGGGCATATGAACTCAAAATTAGGAAAATGAGGGATTGTTGTAAAGCTTGTTCCATTCAAAATAAGGTATGGCCATTGGATTTTATAAAAAATCAATATAATGTCTTTCATATTATATACAAGAGCCAACTCACATGGAGTTGTTCTAGTGACTAGTCAAAGGGTCAACATTGAAATTTTGCAAACTGTGCTTATTTTTAATGAAATATAACATGATCATCCTCAACATGCACTTCATTGATATGGGGAGGTTTCTCCAAAATAATCCAATGATGGCCTCCCCAAAGGACAAAATATTAAGATCCTAAAACAAGCCAAACAAGGTCGAATTAAATCTGATTATGTGTTGACAAGATTTTGTTGATGAATCTTATTCAACAAAGAAAGCCAACAAGAATTCTAATGAAAAATATAATCTTTCTTCTTATTCTTCAAGTAATTATTTTTTTGTTGAGAATGAGGCTTTCGTGTCCAATGAAGAATTGAATAGGCATGTAGAGTCTTTTACTATCAAGATAAACCATGAAATACACCTCGAAAGGAAAAAAATCTATGTAGAGGAGATGGTGAACCAGTAAGTACATAAATGCTCCATGAATAGATGAAGTTCATATAATATATATCAATCTTGGCTATATGGGAGTCTTTCAAATTCTTGGAGATGGTTATGCTAATGAAACAACATTTTTAAATGTAGAGATTTGTATGTTTAGCACTATGGAATTATAGTCATTTATGACGCAGACCTATCGACCCTCGGGCCGAGATCCGCTCACAGGATCGTTCTTTATCTCCCTCGAGCCGAATCGACTTTTCGATTCCCTGCCGAAATCACAAATTATCGATCCACAGGTCCTTTCGGAAGCTCCCCTGTGCAAACAGCACTAGGCGCGAGCTCCGTTTTTTCGTGCGACCACAATGCTATGACCAAGGCCCAATTCCAAAGGTGCTTGTCGCAACTTGCCACTCGCGAGTTCGTGAGTCGTGACTCCCGACTCTTCCTTCTCAATCTCGCGATACCCAAGATCGCGAAATGGTTATAGCTCCTCTTGTCAGCGCCTTCCTTGCGTGATCGTCGGCTAGGATAAGCGCTAGCACCTCTTTCCTCTCGCACCTTCACGAGTTTGAATGTCCAACCTTGGCACCTTCCTTTCACAAAACCCCGAGAAGCAATGTTGACTTTTCTCCTCGCGTTCTCTCTACTCGTGACTTCGCAAGTTTCAATGTCGAGCTCTCGTGCTCTTATCTCGCAAATCCCCGAGACACGAGAATTCAATGGAGTATTGACTCCTTCCTCCAGGCAACGCATGTTCACCTACCAATCACGCGGGCCATGCCTTGTGGTTCTGCCACGTGTCCACACTCGTGCCTCGGCTCTTGGCACTTCGCGACTTCTGATGTCGAGATGAGGTCCTCCCAACCTCCAAACTTCCGAAAGAACGATACGCACGATGAGGTTCTGATCCAACGGTCCTCCCACGACCTAGATCCAACAGCTATCCTCTCTCCTCGCGATTTCGTGACTTGGAGAACCCAACTCTTGGGCTCTCACCCTGCGAACCTCCGAGTTCGTGAGATCCCTAGATCTCTGCCACCTATCCTCTTCGAATAGATGGTCTTGATATTCTCACGACTTCGCCACTCGCGACTTGGAGCACCCAACTCCTGGGATCTCACCTTGCGAACCTTCGAGTTCGCAAGATCCCTAGATCTCTGCCACCTGTCCTCCTCAGATGAATGGTTGTGATTCTTTCGCAACTTTGCTACTCGCGAAATCGAAGGACTTCCTTCTCTGAACCCCGATGTCTAAATCCCCAATAGAGAGGATCTCGCAACACCTGTCCTCCTTCCAACGAACGGCTCAGATTCTCTCGTTATTTCGGGACTCCACCTTTCACGACCTCACGAATCTTGATGC
Source organism: Picea engelmannii (assembly GCA_009831015.1). Lineage (NCBI taxonomy): Eukaryota > Viridiplantae > Streptophyta > Pinopsida > Pinales > Pinaceae > Picea > Picea engelmannii. The sequence continues at coordinate 73,893 of ML792771.1, read as the reverse complement.
AAAGGTTTTAAACCTTCAACTCGCGAATCCACGAAATGAGATTTCGCAAGTGATCTGACGGCCCTTGTTGGCTCAGATCCTACGGCCCGATTTCTCCCGAGCTTGCACTTGAAGAATGCTTTTCGTAACTCCCCTGCTCCTCTGTAAGATCTGACGGACCTCGGAACTTCACGAATTCTCCACGGAGAATTATGACCGCCCAATGCCTCCTTAACAACTCCTGCGAAATGAACAAGTAAGTCTTCACGAAACTTGTCCACCAGCAAAACAACATCGCTGCGCCTCCTTCCGACACTTCAAGGCACTAGCCCTCTTGATCTTCTCTTCGACAACTTCGAAGACTCTATCCCTCCTGAGCTTTCTCCACAACTCAAGTCTTCAAAAGACTCATGCACGCACTATTTACGGCAATTTTTCAAATACTTCCAAGTATTTGAATTATTAGACTCTACGCACTCTCTTTGCAGCAGCAGTCCTTCAATTTTTCCCTTAGGTTACAAACTCTGAGAATCTACTCGGCCTGCGCACACCTTGCACAGCTCCTGTGCTTAACTTGCACTTCTGCAAGAATGAGAACAATGTTATCTCTCATGAGCTTGCAGAGACGAACTCTGAATTTTGTCAATGCACACCTTGCAGACAATTTCATTGCACTCCTTGAAGGAAAACTCTTGCTCATACAAAGAAACAATTGAAACTCATTCCTTACTCTCCCTCTCTTCAGATTTCAGACATTGAATATGAAATCATACATTCACGCATCAAAGCAAATGCATAACAGAGAGTAATAAGCATATATCAATCAGCATGTACAAACACAGAAAGCAATTGAACACCATGAGTCTGAACTAAAGATCTTTGTATTAATCCAGAACTTTTGTACATGGGGTTTTACTCTACACAGCTCTTTGCTTCTGCTCTCCTATGCTCTCTTGATTGATAATGTTGCTAATGTTACAATGATACAAGTGAGGGTGTCTATATCTGTTTTCCCTCCAGCTCCTAAAACTGTCTAATCTAGGAATTTAAAACTACCTACTTACATTTACTAGAATATATGCCTCTTAGTCCTTCAAACGAGAGCGGGACGCTCAAGGTTTGATTACAATCTACAAGTACGCCCTTTATTAATTGTTTCAGTTATGTTTGGCGTATCAAACTTCAAAACATTCAAACAATTCATCATGTGCCAAAATGCGTTGGTGTTTGCCCCACGCTCGCTTGTTGTTGGCGATGCTCCTACATCAATTTATGTTTTTTTTTCATCCATGTTTGAATTTTCTTTCCAAGGAAACCCTCACAAAAAACCCTCTAAGGACTTCCACATGATCCATGGATGGTAAACGGGGTAAATCGTCAACCCTGATTATCGACCTAACCCTGATGGGATCAAGAGAGTCAAACATGTGATCTCCCCAACCTATGGGGAGAGATAAGAGGCCTCACATCTAGCTCATGACCACTTGAGCTAACCCTCGGGGCTTCATCCATTTTTTATTATTGAAGATTTTTAATTTAATTTCTATGTAAGGTATAGTTATTTCTATATAAATTATTGTACAGGTAGTGTGTTAATGGATGGGCAATGAGATATGCTCTGCCATATGCTTTTAATGGTAGGCATCCCCAGTTTTCAAGTAATTTTACTATATGTTTGCTTAACCCATATTTGATGTGGGTTTTTATTTCAAGATTTTAATATATTCACGAGATCATGTGTTGGATTTCTAGGACTCAAATTTTGTTTATTTTAGATTTATTTGAGATGTGAGGTTCTTATGGCTTTAATGAAGGTAAATCTACCCATTTTGGGATTTTATCAAAGTATGTGAGATTATTGCATTGAAATACATTGTAAATTAACAACCCAATGTTGTTTGTGAAATTTCACTTGATAATTCTTCGAACATATGCCCTAAAAAAATCAAAGTAGAATATTAGCCTAGACTTTGAAGAGAAGAGTTGGGTTTTAGGGAGCATGGAGACAAATATGAAGGAGTAAAAAGGATGGGGGAGAAAATAAGTTGAATGCATTTGATGTAATTTTCACTACTATGAGAACTTATTATTTTGATTTCAAACAACTACTTACCTAAAAACAAGCATTCAGAAAAATTCCTTTCAAAAAGTTTAGATTTTTTCAATACTTGAGAATGACTAAAAATAGGATTAAGCTTATATTCTCGTAGCAATGCATGTATTATCCCCCATTGCAATATACTTGGTACGTAACAAAGGTGAATGGGCTATAAAAACACAAATCAACAATGCTATAGCCCCAAATTGTAGTAGTGGGTGTTGTTGTTTTGACGGATTCTGGGAAGAACAACAATGTTTCCAATCACCATATTCAACAATGTGAATAGAACAATTGGAGTGAACTACCTGAGCATAGTAGCCCACATTTGAGGCCCAACTTCCATACTTTTCCCCAACATGATTTCTACTCTACAATATGATGATGGTGGTTAACATTCAATAAGACCAAATTTGATCTATTGGACCTTAAGAAAGGTGAAGAATTACTTGGTTTTCTTTAGAATTTTATTTCTATGCTCGAAAATATTTAAGAGAAGTATTCCTAAATCACCATATCTTTGATGACTTAAAAGGTTAGGAAGGTTTGTATTGTAACAGATATTTTGAAATTGTGATCTAATGTGGGTGTATGTAGGACATTCTAAGAGAAAGCGATTTTCATCGTCAACCCTCTTAGTGTCACAAAGATGAATAATTCTTTCAACCTGTGACATTTTAGGAATTGTCCAATGCCTTGTTTCACTATGGAGCTTGTATCAAGAGTTTGTTCTTATTTTAGCAATGTTGATTTTCTTTTTTACTCTAGTCAAAACAGAGAGAAACTTTTGATCACCTCTTTATAGTATCTTAATTTTATTTTTTCCTCTATTTCTTTATCGCACTATAATTTCTCAATGTTTATGGGAAGAACAACAATGTTTCCAATCACCATATTCAACAACATGAATAGAACAATAGGAGTGAACTGCCTAAGCATAGTATCCCACATTTGAGGCACAATTTCCATTATTGTCCCCAACATGATTTCTACTCTACAATATGATGATGACAATGATGATGATGGTTAACATTCACTGAGACCAAATTTAATCTATTGGACCTTAAGAAAGGTGAGGAATTACTTGGTTTGTTGTAGAATTGTTTTTTATGCTCGAAAATCTTTAAAAGAAGTGTTCCTAAATCACCATAGTTTTGGTGACTTAAAAGGTTAGGAAGGTTGGTATTGTAACAAATATTTTTAAATTGTGATCTGATGTGGGTGTATGCAGAACATTATAAGAGAAAGTGATTTTCATCTTCAACCCTCTTAGTGTCACAAAGATGACAAATTATTTCAACCTGTGACGTTTTAGTAATTGCCCAATGCCTTGTTTCACTATGGAGCTTGTATCAAGAGTTTGTTCTTATTTTAGCAATGTTGATTTTCTTTTTTACTCTAGTCAAAATAGAGAGGCACTTTTGATCGCCTCTTTATAGTATATTAATTTATTTTTTCCTCTAATTCTTTATCGCACTTTAATTTCTCCTTAAATTTAGATGTAATTATATTTTTAAAATTACTATTATTTTGTAGACTGACCTCATCATTTATTCCCCAATTATTTATCCCAAGCTTCGAATATTTATGCCAACCCTACTTGATCCATAGGTGGTTTTGAATAGAGTTTGAAGCAATATTAGGAAGCCTCTTTTCGTCCACGTTGTTTATATTTCTCATGCACATTAGGTACATATTCATAAACATGTTCTCGATGGAGGGGAGACTCACTTCTATGAGGATAGGATAGGATGTATTGCCTTTAATTTTGAGATTATAAGTTATAAAACACGTTTGGATTTTCTTTATCTTTATCCCCAATTCTCTAGAGATGTTGTAGCCCCAAACTTAACAACCATGTAAGATAACATGAGTGATAAGAGTCTAAAAGAGGATTTTATTCTTATCCCATAGCCAAAGTTCTGTTGATTTACAATTATTTTTAATTCCATAATAATGTTTCCACCCTCCATTTATCCTTTTCTCAATGCTATAGTTTCATTTAAGGTTGTGATGAAGATTGATTCTGAGATATTTTTATGAATTCACTTCCTCCAAGGTGTTGTTTTCATACATGAAATTAATGTAAGTGCTCTTTTTGGATTTAATTATCATAATGTTTGTTTTGTCATTGTTAATAGCCATACTCATACTAGAGTAGAAATCCTTGAGAATTCTTAGTTTTTTGTTGAGATCATAGTGACACCTCACCAAAAGAACAATATCATCAGTGTAAAGAAGAAGGAAGATGATTATACTAGCTAGAGTCGATCCCACACAACCTACTTCTTCCAAACAACCCTCTAACTGTGCAATGTATATGCCAAAAAGGGTAGGGTGCATGGGACAACCTTGCTTAACTCATATATTATAATTAATGTATTCCAAATATCCCTCAGTGTTCCTAAACTTTCCAATAACGTTCTAATACAACCTTGTTACAACAGCTCTCAACTTGAAAGGAACTTTTATCTCTTCTAATCTATTCCAAAGCTTAGTCTTAGGCACTATATCAAAATATTTTCGAAAGTCATCAGAAACAACACATGAGATTGGTTTTATGATACAAAATAAAATCAAAAGAAAACCTTTCTCTTCTTGGTTTCCATATCCCATAGCTCCTCTTATAGTCAACCAAAAAAAGAAAAAAAAAAGTTGTATAACTCACTTTAATCCTTACTTTTTTTTCCCTTGTTTTATCTTCTTATATTACTACATTATCTACCATTTTCTCTTCTTCTTGGTTTTCAAACTCAACTACTTGCTCAACCCTATCTCTATATAAACTAAAAGGTTGTAAATAATTGAGATTGACTACCAAGATTTTCAAATTGTTCATCCCTCTACAATAGACAATCATTAATGTTTTAAGATGAGGGGATTTTGCCACTACTTTCTCAATTATGTGATCACTTGTGTGAATAAAAGATAGATACAAGGTTCTAAGGTATTTGAAACCACAAATATGAGTGGGTATCTTTGTAAAAGTAAAGTACCAACATCCAAACATGGGAGGAATTCGATTGAAAAGAGAGATCTAGAACATCTACTAGAGTACCTTCATGTCCATATTCATTTGTATCTTCACCTTCATAAGTTTTAACTATTAGAGTAATATTTTTACTATTTTTGAAGTTGTAAAATGGACCTATCTCCTTGTCGATTTGGAAATCTTTCTTTCATATAACTCCATAGTTTAAAATCTATCCAATGAAATATTAAAGCATTCAAATTGAGCAAAATGAAAGAAAATGATGTTATCAATTGTTCTTTATTTTTCTTCTTGAGAGATAATAAAATAAAAAAAATACATGGGAGAAATGAAGATGGGGGAGTAAATTCCATAGGAATTTCCACCTCGAGATGGAAAAGCCACATATTGCATCTCTCAAGGGAAACTTTGAGAGGATGTGAAAGCAGATGAACTCATATGAAAGATGACTTGTTTTTTCCTTTCTCGTTCCCATGGTTGGACGCAAGTAAAGGATAAATCTAGCCAGCAAGGAGGTGGAAGATTGCAATACTAATGGATTAATCCAACCAAGAATTATAAGAGCAAAGATAATGACAGATCAAAAATGTGTTTTAGGCAAGCCTAAATCCTTAGGGAACCGAAAGGTTGTGATTTGAGGATATGAAGATCTTATCAATCCCACCGAAATCAAATAAGTTGATAAGAAAGATTCTTTAGCATAAATCTAGGTTAGGTGTTATATCACAACACTAGATAGTTAGCAGCATCTTGAATGGTGGTTCGTTTTCTTCTTTAGTGTAGTGTATTACCCTAAACTTTGAAGAGAAGAGATGGGTTACATGGAGGATGTATGTTTTCCTAATTTCTCAACTGCAATTTTGTTTCATGGAGAAGTAGCACAAAATATTTTCATAAAAGTACATGCATTATTCTCTATTGTAATAAACTTGATGCATTGAATGTGATGCACTTTGATTGTATCAAATCATACAAGATATCATATTATTATTTCCTCTAAATGTGTCCTTCCTTGATTTATTTGTTTTCTCTTCTTGCCCCACTGCACCCCCCTTTCCCCAACCTTCATAGTGACCTTATGATTCTTTACATCATATTATATAATTCCCTTCAGAGTTGCCTTATGATTTTTCACATTAAGTTTTTCATATTGTGCTCTTGTCAATGATCAGTTGGAACTCCCTAGAAGAATGGCATTTGAATTGTGTGCAAATAGAACAATTTCATTCAACATAAGTTTTTTATCTCAAATTTAATGATACACTAATACAATGATACATGGTTATGAATAAGATTCTACTTCAACAATAAATGACACAAAAATGATGCATCAGATGCACGATTGATTCATGTGATGCAGGCTCTACTCATGTGATGCATGATCGATACCAAGACAATGCACAAACGATGCAATATGATGCAACAGTGATGCAACTATGATACAAGATAGGGTAGCGTATTTATTAATATTTTCAAGTTTCATTACTACAATGCAACCTTGATGTAAAATCAACACAAAAAAAACAACATGAAAATCCAATGTGCACCAACAAAAAAATTCAACTTGAAGGTTTGAGGGATATAGCAATGCAAATCAACGAAGTTGTAGCCTCGTATTATAGTAGTGAGACTAGAATGCATAGATCTAGTTGAGTTTCCAACCTCCTCTCTTGTGAGCAAACAATATCGTCTACCTCTGACATGACCTGAATTAAACTTTCAATCCATTAATTCATCCCACACACAAGAGTTGTTATTTCTTCCATACCTTTCGTTATTGCATCGGAGGGGAAGGGATAGATAGTGTATGAGGAAGGGTGGTGTCGAATGTTCAATTTCCTTCTTTTCATCATCATGGTAGGTGCATGTTGGATTGAGGGTCTCCCTCCTTAATTTTTTTCATGGTAGGCGAAATGTGTTGAGTAATGGAACGCCCCCCCTCTTTTATCTTTAACACCCTTCACCACGATTATAACTTGCTAACAAAGTTTTTCCATATGAATATTGGGTGGGAGACTTTGATAGTATCAAGCTCTCATGATTATCATGGAGTCATGTTACAATCCTTCACCTTTAAACTTTAATCACAAACAATATATTAGAAATTTTCAACACTTTATTAATATCAAAACCCTTAAGGTAGGGAAACATCACACAATGATCTTGTTATGGAAGGATCAACTCTTGTTCACTTGCCTCTTTGAGTGGGAAATCCCCTGTTGAGCTAAGCTCCAATATAATAATCTCCAAAATACACCCCATGAGGAGGACTCTAACCTTATTCATATCTAGCTAGAAAGCCCTAATGCTAACTACCCAGTGGACCTTCTTTAATGAGGCCACATTACATTTATTCCATGATAACTACCTAGTGGGCCTCATTTAATAATGAAAGACATAATGGACCTAATCCACCTTACATCAAATGGCCACCACTACTATTACTCTAATGGGCCCTTTGGCCCCCCCATTACACCCCCAGAGAGGATCTAACCATTCCATCCTCCTTTGGAAAGTGTTTCCCTCAAAACTTGCAATGAGGATGTATAGTCGTAAACCAGCGTCCCATGTATGGGTGTTGGACTGCAACACTAAAGTAGTATGGGTAACCAGGGTCCCATGTACAGGGGCTAGACACAACCTTGAAGTAATCTAAGAAGCTTGTCCATAAACTGCAATATCTCCTTCATCAAACCTATGATGCGAACATTTTTTTAATCATGTATTTTTTTGTGTATAATACAAATCTATAGTTAATTTATGGAAATTCTACATAAAATTTCTTAGAAATTGATTTCAATGTCGTAGTTTGAAATCTACCAAAAAAAAAAACAAGTGGAAAAATTTTCCAAATGTGCCTTGCAAATTGCTCTGATACCACTTGTTAAGTACTCAAATAGATCTAAAGATGATTCACATAAAAAATGTATAATCATGGGTAGGAAATGCTTCAATACTTCATATGCCAAAATACCCTTAACGTAGGGAAACACCTTACAAGGATTCTTTTGTGAAAGGATCAACTCATATTCAGTTGCATGTTTGAAGGGCAACCTCCTGGTGAGATTAGTTCAAATACAATAATCTATGATACATACCCTATAAGGAGGACTATGTCCTTATTTATAGCTATCTAGATAACCCTAAAGCTAACTACCTATTTAATGAGGCCACATTACATTTATTCCACGTTGACTACCTAATGGACCTTATTTAACAATAACAAACATAATGAACCCAATCCACCTTAGATTAAATGGCCACCAATACTATTACTCCAATGGGCCCTTCAACCCCCCATTGCACCCTAGGGAGGATCCCACCAAGTCACCAATCACCATGACTTTATAAACTCCATTTTTTTAAGAGTGGTAAAGCCCTACAAGATAGTAGTTCGAAATCTACAAAAACAACAAGTGGAAAAAAATTCCACAAATTTCTCTAATACCACTTGTTATGTACTCGAATATATCTAAAAATGATTCACATAATATAAGTAATGGGTAGGAAATGTTTCAATACTTCATATGTCAAAATACCCTTAAGGTAGGGCAACACCTTACAATGATCCTTTTATGGAAGGATCAACTACTATTGACTTGCCTCTTCGAGGGGGCAACCTTCTAGTGAGCTAAGCTCCAATACAATAATCTCTTATACATACACTATAAGGAGGACTCTATCCTTATTTATAGTTAGCTAGATAACCCTAAAGCTAACTACCTAGTGGGCCTTCTTTAATGAGGCCACATTACATTTATTCCATGTTGACTACCCAATGGGCCTTATTTAATAGTAACAAACATAATGAGCCCAATCCACCTTAGATTAAATGGTCACCGCTAATATTACTCTAATGGGCCCTTCGAACCCCCGTTACACCCTAGGGAGGATCCCACCAAGTCACCAATCACCATGACTTCACAAACTCCTTTTTGTTTCAGAGCAATAAGGCCCTACAAGATAGTAATTCGAAATCTACAAAAATAACAAGTGGAAAAATTTTCCGATTGTGCCTTGCAAATTTCTTTGATGCCACTTGTTATGTACTCAAATATATTTAAAGATTATTCACATAACATATGTATAATAATGGGTAGGAAATGCTTCAATACTTCATATGCCAAAATACCCTTAAGGTATGGCAACACCTTACAAGGATCCTTTTGCAGGAGGATCAACTCCTACTCACTTGCCTCTTCGAGAGGGAAACCTCCTAGTGAGCTAAGCTACAATACAATAATCTTCAATACATACCCTATAAGGAGGACTCTATCCTTATTTATAGCTAGTTAGTTAACCCTAATGCTAACTACCTAGTGGGCCTTCTTTAATGAGGCCACATTACATTTATTCTACATTAACTACCCAATGGACCTTATTTAATAGTAACAAACATAATGAACCCGATCTACCTTAGATTAAACGACCACCACTATTATTACTCTAATGGGCCCTTCAAGCCCCCATTACACCCTACGAACGATCCCACCAAGTCACCAATCATTGTGACTTTACAAACTCATTTTTGTTCAAGAGCATTAAGGCCCTAGAAGATAGCAAGTGCTTATGCCTCTTTGATCATGGCGATACAAAGTCATGAAGCATATTCTAAGTATTTTCTTCCTTCGAGGTCATAGAAAACACCCTGCCACCCCTCGACACACTCGTCTCCCCTTATTATCTATTATCATTATTTATTATTATTTTAAATATTATTAATTTAAATATTTCTTTGGTATATTTTTTTCTAAGGAAAACTTCATAGGGAAACCCAAGGGGTGCTTCCTCATTCGTGGATGACATCCCTAATAAACATGTCACATCAACTAATCCAACTAACCTAGGGGGGTCCAAACTAAGCATCTATTGGCACAAAACTAGTCAAACACCCAACAAAATTGGCATCAACCCAATTGAGTTAACCCCTTCGACTACATGTATTTGGTGTCCACATAAGACTCGATGTCATTTTCAAAAGAAACACTACATTTTATATCATAACAACCATATTTGGAAACTTTTCCTTAGATGTTTTTACGGGCGTAGTGATAAATGTTTTGAAGAATGTTTGTATAGACCTTATACTATCCAAAGTTGATACCTAGTTTAAAAACTAGAAAATTTGAGGGATTGTCAAAATAAATACATGTCTTGACAATTTTTGGGTGATAAATCATCCAAAACCTTGAAGTGATCACAAACTTTCAACAAGATAATAATTGACATTCTTGAAGAAGAAAAAATAATGAGAAGTGTTGGAGAATATACAAGTAATGTGCAAGCTTTATTTGCACTAGGAAATAAAAAAAACTAAGAAATAGGAAGCCCATAAATAAAGGCATTTTTTTAATGTGGAGACCAAGGTATAAAGCACGGGAGTGCAAAGACTTGATTAAGAAGAATGAATCTTGAGTTATGAAGCACATTTTGTGGCCTTTGCAAGTGACATGTTGTTTTAAGGTGAGGAGAGTCAATGATGCACAGTTGGAACGATCACTACAATTTGTCTCCAAGTACAAGAATTTTTTTAGGTGCCCAAAAGGTTTTGCTTATGTATGTTTTGTAGTCATGGACAAATTTTAGATCTTAACTTCTATTAGTTGAAGAGATGTTGAGCCTATTGTGGCGCAGATGCACGGATTTTGGCTGGAGAAGAAGGTGCATTTAGTTGAATGTTGTTGGTAGGGTTGGTTAGATATGTTTATAGTTTTGTGTGTGTAAAATAGATTTGTTGTGACCGAGCCCTCTATTTCCTTTAACAGTGAAATCGTTGCGCAGAGGAGATCCTTTGTCCCACAAACAAGAGGGTGACATACACCAATGTGGTGTCTCGCTTGAACGTGACATTATTATTATTATTTACGCCGAAAGGCGTATAACTTGGAGATGGGCACAATTAATCACCTTTTAATCTAAAATTTTAATCCGATGGCTAACAATTGAAGATGCTAGCATATTCTTAGTCGTCCTCCCAAATCAATGAATGTGATTTACTCTTCATAACTTCCTTGTATTTTTGAATGCATCAGTTAATGTGTTTACATTTTAATATTTACCTAATCATATTAAGAAATTATTGTACCACCATATGATTGCCACGTTTAACTGATTAACCTTTAGAATTACCACATTTAATTTTTGGATTTCCTCAACTCTATGTGCGTTTCAGTTGTCTGTGTGTTTCATATTGGATCACCTAGCCGTCTTATTTCGGCGTTCACCAGCCACTTTGCAGTTGTGCTAGTATTATTATTATTATAACTGCAATTTCTTGGAGTGGGCTAACTTTGGAGCAATCTTCCCTTTCGAGTTACCTTTCTGACAGGTCTTCTAGTGGCCCGCTTTTAAATTTTCGGCCAATCAAGAACTTTGATCGATTTTTTGATCATCTGGGTTGGTTTAAAATGGGGAAAAACCCCTGAAAGTAAGGCTCTGAAATACATGGGACTTTGATCCATGCAAAACTCAGACTATCACTAAAAATCTAATTGAATTCAAGCTCGTTTTTCTACCCTGAAAAATGAAACTCGGGAAAGAAAATTGCTCTCGAGTTAGCCTACTCCCAGTTTCTTCTTACTTAACTTCAATAACGGATAACGATTATATTTATGTTGTGATTGCAACTTTTCCTATCATTTGACCTCGATAGGAGAGAGATTGGTGAGTGTAATTTGACAAAATGGCACATACAAGGATGACATCACTGTATTTTGACTAAAGAAATGGTTGATTGTTACGTACAAAGATAATGCATAATATCATATCAACTTCACACTTAAATTATAGCTTTTTTTTTTCAACCATTTCATTGATGTGAAAAAGACATAAAGCAGAGGGGATTTTCTAGACGAATTGATATTGGGAGCTGAGAAATCTTGTCTGGGAAACATGGGGTTCCCCAAGGAGCCAATGAAATACAAGATGTGATGACTAATTAAATATTATGTAACCTAATGTTCCTCAAGTGGCCAATGAAACATAAATGTGGTTACTTATAAAAATATTATGTAACAGAAAATTCAACCCTTCATTCCCTAGAACGATTGCTACAATGTCATTATCAATGATGGCCTTTATGGATGTGACATACCAATGCAATAGTCTAACCCTTCTCTTTCATCGCCTTTGTCACCGCCATTTAAAAAAAATAATAATAATTGAAATTTGGTATTTTCTTTACCTTTCAACCCATACTTGAAGGTTGACTTGACATAAATGGTTGGATAGGGTTTAGGACAGGTTGTAATTGAAATATATATATATATCACCGAAATAAAATGATTAAAAGATAAATACTTTTATTTTATTTGTGAATATTTATATCATTCTGACGTTCATGATTTTTTATTTTCTAATATTGAAAATGTGGAGTGTGTAGCACGCCACGGGAGATATTAAATATGAATTTAGTATTTATTAGTATCCAATGTTTTGTCTTTTAATCATAATTAATATCATAATTAGTACCATCTTCTTGTCATTTAGTTGCCGTATCTATACTAATATAGTAATATATTTGAAGTGATAATAAAGGATAATTATTATTATAATTGCTCACATCTTTTCGCTCTTTAGTTTCCACTATGTCTACTAATCATGTAATATATTTGAAATGAAATTGTTTTTCCCGTCATTATTATTATTATTAGATATAAGTACTATGATTTCGCAACTTTTCCCTTTAGGAAACATGTCCATATTTGTTATTTGTAATATTATATTTATTTTAAATTAAATGTGAAGATAAGATTGAAGTTACCTTATTTGTTTTTCGGTGGAGATATTTTAAGAAAACTTATCGTCTTGAAAAGGTTGTAATTATCATCTTTTAAAAGGGAATATTTTAAAATATTTTTTCAATTATCAACAAAGTAATGATTTATTATTAGTGAGATTGGATACTATTAAGTCATTTGCTCATATTTTAGTTTCGTTGCTATCTCATTTGAATGGAATAGGTTTTAAGAAGTTAAAGTGTGATATAAGTTTTGTATATTTTTTATTTTTAAAAATACATTCATGATAAATTTATAAAAATGTTTATATAAGTAAAATTATAATATAAAATAAATTTATAAAAATGTTTAAATAAGTAAAATTATAATATAAAATATGACACATGTAAATTAAAAGTTCATCTAGATTTAAATTTCATATTTATTTTTAAAAATGTTTATATATATATATATATATATATATATATATATATATATATATATATATATATATATAAACATTTTTAATAATGTATTTAAATTAGAAGTTTGTATAGATTCAAATTTCATACATATTTCTTCAAGTCGGGTGTCTATTAGTATCCACGTGCCTAACTGAGCTTTAATCCAGTCGACACCTGGACCCCAACAGCATCCCCATGTTGATTATCAATAGCATTAAATGAGCCATAAATTGGCTAACCTCAACCTTAACTCAGACAAGGATTAATAAGGGTGATTGCAGAACTAAGGTCAATTGCGAAGATTCGGGCACGTGTGAGAGATGCTTCAGGGATAAACTTAGATCCAGTTGTAAGAGCAACCAACAGACTATGGCGGCACCCATTACTTTGCAAGAACAACACCAGCTCAACCCGAGGCTTGGAAGAAATCATCCGCATTTATTCTGGTTTTATGAGGCCTGTACATACCCTCACAGCCATAAACTTCAAATGAAATCTTATTCCCCAAGTGACATGGCAATGATGGATGTAAAATAACCCCACTCCATTTTTCTCCTGAAGTTGGATTATCTACAGAGTAAGAAAGTAGGCAGAGCCGGATTTGATGAACAAAGAGATGCATGAATATTGAAGAAAAGTGCCCTCCCCTGGTGTAAGCGTGACAAAATCTTTTCGGGTAAACGCCATATAGAAAACAAGGGGGCCATTAAAAATAGGAATTGAACCAGAGATAGAGGTTGACGCACCAATCCAAGCCTTCCTCTCCCATTATTGCATTAGGATGTCGTCAGAGCTATTGAAGCTTATCATGCTCAAACTCCTCCAACCATTAGGGAAGTCATGGAGGCTCTAAAAGAAGACGTCGAGCAAATAAGGCAATGCACTCCAAACAGTGAGGTTGAGGCATAAATGATAGCTTCGATTCATGATATTGGGTCTACCAGGGCAAGGGACACCAAGTATTACAAAACGGTTGATTTGTATTGGCACATGAAGGCCTTGATTGGAAGAGCTCTCACTGACAAACAAGCAGTTTTCAACGACCTCTCTATGCAAATAGAGTATGTTCAATTGCAGGTAAAATCTCTAGATAAAAAGATCTCCATTATGGCTACAAGCACAGGGGGAATTCACTTTGAAGATCCTAGTGATGAAATCTCTCAGGTGCCCGAGGAAACTGCCCCTCCTCATGTTGTCAACATTCCATGATTTCTCCTTCACTTAGCAGCTTCATGTACAATTTTTGTAGACAGCATAGGGCTCTTTGTTTTTTGTATAATCTTTGTAGCCAGCATAGGGCTCTTTGTTTTTTGTATAATTTTTGTAGCTAGAGCATGACAAACAATATTAAGGACAAATCCAGATCTCATAGGGAGCCCAATACGGGTGATAATTTTATGTTTAATAATCTCAAAGCTAGAAGTTTCAAAGATCAACAGTATGGTTATTAGTCAGGCCTGATAGTTACCAGGAAAATTATTAAACATATGTAACTTTGTCCATGTATTTTTGTTCATATTATATAAGTATAGTTTGATAATTTACAAAAAAAAAAAATCACACCTATTTTGTTAATCTTTTTTGTATTCCTCGCAATTTTTTGTCATAGAATATGTATACCTTCATAGATTTTAATTAGTCAAATCATTTCATGGAGAAAATCCCTTATCAAAGAAGATCATGTACACCAATTTGATGTATGACTTAATCGTGACCTTAAAATTAAAAGATTATTAGTATTATTGATACTTTGGTTGTGTTGACAGGCGAAATTGATCGTCCGTCAACTGGGAGAGTGGAACCGGTCCGGGGTTGTCTAATAACCCAAGTCGTTTGGGATGAACCACCCTGACGGATTTAGCGGCTCCGTTAGCCGATCTAAGTCCTAAGGAAACAAAAGAAAACTACTCTAAAATAACTAATCTAACTAAAAATAACAATTAAAACAAACTAATAAACTAATCTAACTAAAAATAACTATTAAAACAAACTAATAAACTAATCTAACTAAAAATAACTATTAAAACAAACTAAACAAATTTAACTATTCTATATATATACAATCTACTATTTAATACTATACTAACTCTAAGAAATTAAATATCTAACTACTAACAGAAATAAATCTTATTCACAAAATGTACAATATTAACAATTTACAGATTTGAATGAAAACCTGAAAAATTCATTAATATTTTGTCCTAAGACAGCGAGAGCTATTGTTTTTTTATTTTTATGATTTTATGAAAAAGATATAAACTGGAAACTATCTAAACTAAACAACTAACATACTAATTCTAACTACAAATCTAAACTACACATATATCTAACTAAAATACTTAAATTATACTAACAAATGAATTATTAAATACTAAAAAACAAACTGACTTGAAGAAACGCTCCAGGTTTGTCTTGTGTGTAATGATTGTCTTAGCTGATCGGAGGGAGGAAACCCGCACCGAATTATTCAGGAGCTTGTCGTAAACAATAAACTGCAGTGCTCTTCAAATATGATTACAGGACAAACAAAACATAAAAATTACAGCAATCTTATGATTTATAAATCTTCACAGTTAGATAAATCTGTATGCAAAGATCTATACAAAATGATTCAATTAACGAAGAAGAGAAATCTGTGATTCATTAACTGAAACAAAGTAATTGTTGTACTTTTAAAAAGATGAAAGAGATCAGATATGGATAACACATTAATCAAATCATATCATCCTACAATAGATTATGATAGCTAAAGTAATCTATAATCAACTGCAAACTGACATGCATAAACTTGAAACAAAAGTTTGATATATTGAAAGCGAAAGTTGTAGCAAGACATCAACTCTTGTCTCAGTTTGTATTAGAAATCCATAGTCTGGTTCTCCCACAAGTGAGGATGCTCCTTATTACAAAAAATAATCAGTATTTAAAGACCTCCCACAGGGTAAAACATCCATGTGGAAGTTATCAAAATTGTTTACACAAATCTGGGGAAATATCCCAAGTTTCTATCTCTAACTCAAACTAACAACTCAAAAATAAAACTATATCACACAAATATCTCCTAGACTGCCACAGCATGCCCAATGCAATTCGAATGTACCTGAAAGAGGTAAAAAATGGACAAGTTAAGAGGATATTTTGCTAATGAAAATGATGAAAATCTAATTCTAAAGACTAGCTACAGAATCTTGCGATTCTGTAGCTGGTCTAAATCAGACACAGAATCAGCATTAAAATCAATTCAAATCTTTAAAGATTTAAATTCAACTATTAACAAGTATCTAATAGCTATTTGAAAGACAAACGAATCATTCAAATTGAAATTGTTATACTAATTTGAGATCAACACAAGACTAAGATCAATCAAACGACTACAGATATGCATGCATATACTTTGTTTCGTTTGTTGTCACAAAATCAGGTAAACGGAATCATATTGGATAACCGACAGTAATGAAATCGATTCATAACTAATTGAAATCACAAATAATTGCTTCAGCTATCCACAAAATCACTTTGAATCCAAACCAAATTAACAGGATCATTTTCTCAAATTGATCACAATATATTAAACACAACAAACGATCCATGTTATTAGCGAATCAAATCAAAACTGGTATGTAAACGAAATCATAATGGATTCAATCGGTTGATAACAGGGTATGTGGGATTCACCCAATCGTTTATTATTGCCAATTGGGGGCGGACGAAATCGATTGACTTTCAACGAAATTATTATTAGAATTCATTTCAAAACGAACTATTAACCAAATTTCATCATACGAATTCGACAGAGATAACATAAGTCGATCTGAGTGAACAAACTTGTTTTGAAAATTAAAATCAACAGAGCAACATCCACTCTATTTTCGATACGAATCCAACTCATGAAAACAATCATGCTAACTCAAAATATGCAACAACCCAATCAAATCAAGAGCGAATCGAATAGTTTGAGTTTGACATAGTCGTTGTGAATCAAAACAATTCCATGATTTGGGCACAGAGATCTTTTACACAGGCCAAATGAGAATATTGTTTCCATACAAAACATAGTCATTCTTTCCAAATCGGAGTCGAAGAGAGTTGTATTCCTGATTTAGAATATTACATCTCATAACATATTAAAAGATCATAACAATTCAAACTCACGAAATCGTTCCAAAATCACACCATAAAATCAGAGCCGATATAATCCAACCATAACAAAATCATACCAAATCAAAACATGGTCGTGCTCTAATTTTAGCATAAAAATCTCCTGTACAGGTATAAAATCCAAGCTAAAGCAAACACCATTGATCACATTAACTCACACCAACAGATAAATGAATCAAACCTAGTGACAACCAATCAATTGCTAAACTGGGCACGACCAAATCGTGTAACCAAATCATAACTTAATTTAATTTTAGCAAATGAAACAATGTACAGGATGAACAACATAACCATTTTTGATATGGCTATAACAGAGTCATTTCGGACAATAGACAGAGCTATTTGAAAACCAAACTCAATTCATTATATTAATCTAGCAATTCATAGAACGGAATCGATATCGAAATTCATACCTGGATGACGAGCAGACAACTTGATCATGACATTTTGGAATTCACGAAGGCTGTAGCCGATTCGACATTCCTAAATACGAGGGAACCAGTGGTTTTCTGCTTCTTGTCATTAGCTTGAAGCTTATCCCTTTGGTTTGTCAATATTGTAACTTGATTTTCCAATGATTTGATCTTCGACTGTAATAAGGGAACGTCAGTATAGTAGCGTTCCAACCACACATTACATTGGTCACATGATGACTGCCCGGGCTTCGAAAATGCAGGTGAGAGTTTGTTTAAATCGTTGAGGGTTTCGTTAGGTAGCTTGATCCCTGGGTAACTAGGATTATTCTTTAGGCAAGGGGGTAAATTAGAAACGAAGTCATAGGGTGGCTCGGAGCACAGACCTTGGGAGTAAGGGTACTCACTAGCTAGGAAGCGTTCGATGTCAGAGTCCGAGTCTTCACTGAGGACTATGGGCTTATGATCAATACTAGGTTTAGGTTTATTCCTAGCAAGTCTCGATATAAGTTGAGCATTATTTTTACCTTTGCCGTTGACAGTAGGGTTTTCTTTGACCTTCTTGCTCACGGGATTTTTAACAACCTCAACCTTCTCAGTTATAACGTCGGGTAGATCGATATCAGGGTCGATCGAGGGTTTGGAAGAGGGCAGTAGGACATGGAAAGGCACGGGTGGCTCGAACTTAGTTTCACTAACCACGGGCTTGTCAATTTGGATAGGCTCTGTATCAGCAAAACCATTTCGAGAGATAAAAGCTTGCCAACTATCACCGAGAAGATTTAAGTGGTGAACAACGATGAGTTTGATTAGGCCGTGGTGGAACAAGCTACTATCGGCCTTTTCTCGTTTAAACCTTTTAGCCATTTTATAAAGGCTACGCTGGAAATAAAATGGCATGTTCAATGGATAACCCACAAAATTCATTAACAGTCGAAGGTGATAAAGAAAAACCAGCCCATATCGACCCTCACAGGTCACGAATTGTTTAACCACTATCAACAGATCATGACACCTTGGTTTAAGCGTAGAAATCGGCATACCTCTGTCACAGGATGTGACCTTCCGTGAAACGAACAATAACGGCCATGGCACCTCCTCAACTTTAGAATTTTTAAAGCATCGTTGGCCCGTAGCTGCTAACCCTGTGGCAGAACTGATGAACTCTTCACTGATTTCAAGCTGAATGTCACCTATTTTGGCCCTACACCCATCAAAAGTCAGGGCGAACTGCTATGCAACAAACAGATTAAAACCCTCAAACCTCTGTACAAATGTGATCCAACCACTATCCTCTAAGTCTTTCCGGGCATTATCGAACAGTAGCAAGGCTTGACTATCGTTCGGTTCAATTCGCACCACTGGTGCCATAGAGAAGAGCACACGGTGGTCGATGTGAACGAACCAGGGTTTGAATCATAGCATACACAGGAGCAGAATGCTCGAAGGGTTACCCGATGCTAGCAGAGTCGAAACAGGGATAGGGGTAAGCATTAATGACATCGTGCGAAGGTGGTGGAGCTATTTATGTCCATGCAGAATAGTCATTACCAATGGTACAACCGCTGGCGCTTTCAACTATTCAAATCACAATGCAAATGTGTTACAACTATGCCACTTCAATCAATCAATCGAAACCTTTGGTAAGTGGATAAACCAATCGCGCAATCAAAAGTTATGCCATAGTTTTAAAACCAAACACACAAATCAAAACCAATACCAAGTTAATGCCAAAGGTTTTGATAACATGAACTAGGTGTCATATTAAATGATATATATCAAGGGTTTAACCATAACACCTATGTATTTTTATGAAACCAATGGTCAAGTAGATCAAATCAAAGAACATGTAAATCCAATCACCAATGCATCACAACCTCAATTACTCATGAAACGAAATTACATAATCAATCAAAGAATGTCCAATGAGTACAGATCAAAAGGTTTTGCCAACTGCATAATGATAAGTAAAATGCAATGGGCATATCGACAAGAATGATAACGACAATTCAATAATGATTTTAATGCGACTTCGAAAGACCAAGTTTTCACGCTTACAGTCGTGAAAACAAAAACGAAGGTAAGTGTGCAAATAGCGCAAAAATAAAAGTGTCGTTTATTTGAGAATTACGATGAAAAATTAAGGTTTGCAAAACATTGGTATAGGCAGCTTATAAGGACAGTAGAAAAATGATTATTGGCTGGCAACAGGTTGTTTTCTCACTTCGCTATTATCTTATTTCAAATTTTAAAATCATATCGTTATTGATACTTTGGTTGTTTACTCACTTCGCTATTATCTTATTTCATGTTTTAAAATCATATCGTTATCGTTACATCGTGGGCACAAAAGTGGAGGGAAAGTTATTATATTAAAATATTCTTATATATAACCTTTGTTCATATTCAAAAGAATATATCACTTTTGTTTTAATAAATAGTTAAACATTTAATTATCAGCTTACCTCCCCTATGGCTTTGGTTGCTTATTAAGTTATAAATACCGTGATTGAGTTCCACATGGAATATGTACTCTCTAAATTGATTTGGTATATGTAAAGTATTCTCCATTTTAATATTCATAAGATTATTTTAGTGTATATTATTAATTGAAAATGTGTGAAGTTCATTATTCAAATCTTCCTTAAAAAAAATTCAAATCTTTTTCAAAATTTTAAATTTAAATTATCAACTTTTCTTTATTTATTTATATGTTAAAAGCAATTCTTTTTCAAAAAAAATCAAAAATTTACATTTAAATTATCAACTTTTCTTCCTTTATTTATTTATATGTTAAGCGTGATGATGCAATTGAAGATAAAGGCCATATGACAATACTAATTAATAAACAACATTTAAAAAAAAAAAACATTTTTAAAAGGAATTAAACTAACCATTAAAAATAGAATCAATGAAATAATTATATAACATAATCCTAAGAACTTTTAGAAAGCACTGAACTAGCCATTATAAATAAGTAAATGAAATTAACTACCTAGAAGATTCAAATTGGATATTTCAATATTAAATAACTAAACAATAATTTTAACAAAGTATTATGTATGGGAATAAAAATGGATGCACCATTAATCAAAGAATGAAGTGCCATATCCTTTATTTAAAATATGTATATAATTGTACTTTCCTCACATCAATGTTTGTGCCTTTTTCACTAAAATCATATTTATATTTAATAAAAAATAAAGAAGAAAATATAAATATATTTAAATATTAATTATGTAATTTAAAAAGAATTTAATATCCGTAAGGGTTAATGAGTAAATTTAGTCTTTTAATAAGTATATAATAGTATATCTATTTCATTAAAAAAATAATGTTAATACTACTTTTGGTCTTAATTGTCACTGAAGATGTTTGAATCGACTTAAATTCAGAGTTGCATCAACATCACATAAGATTAAATTTAATGTCTTGTTTCAAATGGGATAAATGTTGACATAATTCACGTTAAAAATGTTAATTTTTAGGGTTATTTTGAAAATGTTTACACCATGTTTGTGGGTGTTTCATGTGATGTTGGTGCATGGTGTGTTGATTACCCTCAATTGTACCATGATGGACATAAACATTTGAGATACTCATGAAGTGTTAGACCTTGAGTTGATACTTGTGTGACACACTTCCTCAAGAGGTTAGAGACCTATGTGTCTTAGTAACTTTCTTCATGGGGTGCACACATGGAGAGCCTGGTTTCTTGCTTGGGAGGATGACCCACTTGGAGGAGGAGTGTTGGGCATGGAGGGTGTTAAGCCCTAGGTAGCATGAGGACACTTGGTTTCTTGCATGGAAGCTTGTACTTGTCTTGAGGTCCCTTGAGTTCAAGAGTGATCATGTAGGTGAGATGGACCCAGAGCTACACATGACTTAGGAGGGAGCGTCAGAGCATTAGAGGCCTTTGGAAGAGGAGCACTTAGCTTAGGACCCTTGCTTGGTGGATATGCATACCTTGGAGCTTGAGATGTGTCAATTAGAGTTGGAGTGCTTCACATGTGGACCTATCTAGTGTTTAGTTAAGTTGTTTAGTGTAGACATATATAGTGTTTAGTTAAGTTGTTTATTGTGAGCATGGTCCACTTTACTATTGTTGGCCTCCCTCGCCTTTCATATAAATAAAGGGAAGAGAGAATCTTTTCATCACTCATTGTTGATCACATGCTTGTGTTAGAGATATGAGAGTTAGAGCGAACTTATCTCGTTCATTGTACTGATCTTCTTCATTGTACTTTGTCTTTTTTGTCTTGAGTGCTAGGATTCTTGAGGAGATTCAAGAAGAAGACTAGGTTTAGAGTTAAGGTTTTCCCTAAGAAGACAAGGGAAGTTAGGGTTTGGGAGAAACCCTACAGGATCAAAGGGATCACTTGATCTTGTAATTCTTGTGAGAGAAGAAGACTAGGGTTTTGTGGCATTTGGGAATCCCAAGTACTATTTGGAGTGCTTAATGTGGAGAAGATAGAGGAAGACTATCTTATAAACTTGTGGGATGCAAGTGTAAGTGCAAAAGAAGGCTTGCCAATGTGTAGTAATTTTTTGTTGTGGATCTTTGGTGGAGCAACAAACTTTACTTGGAAGAGATCCCTAGCTAGGAGGACTTGGTGACTAGTGTTTGATATTTTGGTGGATGCACTAGCTAGGGTTTGTAGAGCTTGACTTGTACCATTTTGTATTATGCTATTGGCATGTACATGTACTTCATATTGTCTATATATATGAAGTGTTCCAACTATCCAAACTTTATGTACTTGCAAATTTGATTTTTATTTTATGTTATCTTGATGATTGAGTAGTTTCTAATTTTGGTTATGATTGCCAATTTGACATAAAATTGAGCAGATTTTGTTCAAGTGATTTAACAAAGATATAGAAGTTAAAGGGGTAGATTCACTATTGTGATAAATCCATTACTATAAGTTATTTTCAAATCTATTATATGTGTATGGTGTGTGTTCTAAGGATTGGAAACTCATTCCATTGAAGTACACTTGTTTGGTCATTGGTTATGGGAAATTTGAGGTCTAAAATGAGCCTCCTAAGGAAAATAATAAAATAAGACTTAAAAAATTAAAATAAAAGTTTTGAATTTTCAAAGGGAATGGAAGAAAACAACTTTTTTTTACTTATCTCCTTATAGGTTTACTCAAATTTCAAGTGTAAGCACTTGTTAGATGCAAAATTTAAGTAAACCTATAAAGAGATAAGTTGAAAATAGGATTAAAAAAAAATAGTTTTCTTCCTTTCCTCCAAAAATATTTACCCTTATGGTTGACATCATCATCTTAAAAACTATTGGTTTTTTTAAAGTTGATTTTGATAGTTCATGATTTGTTTTGAGACCCATTTTTTATTTGCCTAATTAATATTTATTTTCTTGGTTGTCTTATGTATTTGATTGAAGATAAGTGAAATATTTAATGTTGTAATTTAATATTGTAGGTTTATCCCTAAGGTTGAAAACTCAATTCCAACCCAAAAAAAATACTATATTCAATTAGATGTCCTTCAAAGCCATTGGCATTTGCATTGATTTCAATTTTTCTTTTAAAAGTTAACACAAAACATGATGTAAGTTATGTAAAAAATAGCATCTTCATGAAAGCACCCCCTAAAACCATTAAGTTTTATTTTAAATATGTATTTTTTTAATAATATGTAAAGTCTTCCCAAAGGGGTTGGATCTAATGGTGGAAAGTGATGACTTTTTCACCATTGAGAAAGGTTCAATTCCAATGAGGGTTGCTTAACTTGGAGCCATGGGGACACTTTGAGGTAGTAGTCGAACATGTGGTTGCACCCATAGATATTATATTAAATGATACTGTGACATGTGCACACATAAGTGGATCAACGCCCACCCCCATGTCCTTCAATTCTAAGTCAAATCTCGATAGAGCGATCGGTTGTGATGGGCCACGTTTTGCGTGGTGACCCAGGTTCAAAACTCACCTCTATCGGGAGGAGACACCAAAAAATCCACCCATGATAAGGGTTGGTGTGGCCCGGGACAGGTGCGATCCCTAAGTGATTTTGACAGCTTAAATGCCCCTGGGTCGCGGTTTCTCAACCGCGGGCTAGTCACGCAGGTCAAGGACATGCTAGCAAACAACAAAAAAACAATACATAAAGTCTAACACAAATTCACGTTGTGTTTTGAGATGAGATTTGAGTCAAGTTTAACATCACAATTTTGAGTCAAATCTCGAGTCATTGATTTACGTCATGATTTGCATTATTCTTTTCACCATGCTTTGAGTCACATTTTTAGTTGTGATTTTGGTCAAGTTCTGTATGTCACGATTTGAGTCCTATTTTACATCAAGATTTAGTACATAAAAATTATAATATCTTCACCAATAATTTCATTTATTTTCAATTTTTTTATACAAAGTTTATGTAATTTACAACAAAATAACATATTCATGAACTGACCTTTAAAATTTATTAAATTTTATGTAAAATATTATAATTTTAAATAAATATGCAAATTTGTGTCACATTTTGAGTTGAGAATTTTGTCAAAATTTAAGTCACAATTTGCATGATCTATAAACTATTGTGGATATTCCACTGGACAATTTGGCACAACAGATCTAACAAAATACTGAAATCTTTACCATGAAGGTTAATTTCCTTTAGATCTCAAATTCTTTAATCACTGGTTTTTTGCTTAAAATGTATGAAATAGATGAAATATGAAAAATAGAGAACATAAATAAATACTCACACACCATCCACAAATAAACACAAGATATAACTCGAGAAACCCAATACGGGAGAAAGCCCAGCTAGAAGGTGAGGACGCTCTGCTCTATTTTCTTCAAATGCAAGTACAAAAAAAGAGTCACTCTCTATGGAGTTTCCTTTGACATTGGGTGTGTATTGCTCCTACAAAATCTCTCCTCCTTTGTTATGCTCTTAAAATTCCACTCCTAGGTGCTCTACTCAACTATGGAACAAACACAATGTTAAAGAATGGAACCTCTTCTCCTCCTGGAGGCCTGGTATTTAACATCGCCTGATAGCCATCTAGGGGTAGGGTTTTTTCTTCCTCAACCCTCAATTGTGATAATGTTTTGGACCTTCTAGAGTCTTCTTGAAAGTCCATAAGTGGATAGCCCCACATGCGTGAGTAATGGGGATTGACGTGGCATCCACTTGTATCATGGTGGTCAATGCGGTAGGTTAGTTTGCAGGAGGCTTAACTCTTTGATACGAACTCTTATTGAATTGATTTTTACACCGTTGGAAAGGTTTTGATGTGTAGAACAGCATTAAGCGGTATTAACTAAATTTGGGAAATTTTTTGCCACAAAATGGCTGCAGAAGGTTTCAAACCCCAATTTTCTAAACTAGGACCTGCCTTTAAAATGACCCTCCAAGCTTATTCCTCTAATTTTTTCCATTCTAGAAGAATCGAGATAGATGAAAAATAATATAATGATCTGATATGGATCATTGGATCAACTTTTATGGATTTATTAAAATTTCATTTTGAGTGATGATTTGTGTCATATTTTGCATCATAATTTCAATCATGTTTTGGGTTGCCTTTTACATCATTAACTTCTCAAGTTTTAAGTATTTTTCAAGGGTTGAGCACTGTATTGCATTTTTCAATGTTGGATTTATCCTATATTCAAATCATGAAACATTAACATTTGGTTTTTATATGTAAACACGCTCGATGGCACTTATCAAAATTTAATGCAGGCTTGCAAGTTGTGTTCAAACCTGGAATGTACATGAGCCCCACCTAAGAGGGATTATACATTCATCTAGATGTGGTAAATAACACTACAAAACTCACAACCATAACAACAAATCATAGAAAGGATCAATTAAGAGTGAATTAGGAATGCACAACTTTAATCTTATGTTGTCACTCAAAACTAAAAAAAAAACAATAAATAAGATGGAGATGATGACGCAATAATTTAGACAGGAAATCGACTTTGGTATTATATTAACAAAGAAAAGTATACAACAGTGCTCATCAACAACAAGAAGCAATCGAGTATCAACAATTTAAATACTATGTCATGATTGATATAAATAACCTAGCTAAGGGAAGACAAGGTGTTTTTTTCTCTATGCATGTTCCCTTTCATTGTAGGATACAAATATACACAAAAGGTGGAAGAGGAAGACGTGTGGACATTGAAGTATCTTGTAATACCCCAGCTTGATTCCCAGATTGTAAATATATTCTACATATAATACTTAAGCTGGTGAGTTGGTATGGTCGGGCCATAGTGCCTGTAAAAATGATCAAATGAGGAGAACCTATATTATAAATTGTTTATATGCACTAATTAATAAAATAGCACCACGGTTGTAGACCAAGTGACGAAAAGAGTATGGGGGGATAAGACTCCATGGGTAGGAAAGGGGGCTAAGGGCTAGGTAAAGGGAGCTCAAGCCAAGGAGGCTAAGCAAATATAGTATAATAATTCCCTAGGTATTTATATTATTATATTGTATAATAATATAATATAAAACGGAACATACATATTTAAAAAGGGGGAATTTGGTTTAATTGATCATTATATACATTTCATTATGATCAATCCAATTACAAGAGTTTCTCTAGGGAAGATGGTGACCCAAACTACGAGAGTTTACCTCTTAGATCCTAAGTGGATCTGAGGGGATGTACACTTCTCCTTGGGTTTCCTTGGATTTCGTTGGGAAAGGTTGGAGCCCTAGAGGGAGAAGTGTGGGGATAGGTTCCTTGGTGTGGGTGGCAGGAGGGTACCTGGATACCTCTAAGGGAAGCTGGAGGGTACCTAGATACCTCTAAGGACAGTTGGAACTCCTAGAGCCAAAATTATTTTAGACTTCCTGACCATCCTGTGCTAGAGCCCTGGAAGGGTAGCGGTGTAGCCTGAGGGATCATGGTGCAAAGAAGGGGGCACACTACCTTGGGTTGTGCGGGATGATGGGGAATACGATATTGTAGGTTGGAGTGTTGTTAAATTTTGGTACCTTGGCATAAACCATGGTTGGTGTTGATTATAGACCTTAGACAGCTTAGACAACATTTATTGTCTTGGTGGACTTATAGCCCCAGCTCGGGGGTAATCCACTGCTGATATTTTATGAGTAGTGAGATATATGGCTGGGTGGAACATCGTAGGTATGCAGTTGGTCAATTTTTTCATAAAACATAAGTACCCTATGTATATGTTCTTTGATTTTAGTTAATTATGTATTGATGTGTTAATTGTCGAATGCTTATAACATCTCTGTCTATTTTTACATTCTTGAATTGTAAATGTGTTATGCACAATTATGCTTGTAAAACTGTATGATAAAGTATGGGATATGATCTGGCATCAGAGGTTGATTGTGCTTATGGTGAGATTGGAGGGAAATTGTAAAATTTCCTAGTACCCCACCATCCCAGCAGGCATCGAGGTGGTCGGGTACACCACAAAGTGGTATCAGAGCGAGGTTCAAGCGTTAGACCTGCATGGGATAAAAATAGAGTGCAAGGGTGAAATTTTGAGTGTGCATGCAACTGTTTGACATAATGCTTGAACTAATGTGGGTTTTTCGATGATGCACATGGTGTGCTTGACGAAATGTTTAAATGAGATGTCTTTCCTTGGTTTTCTCTAATTTCGGGCTATACACATCTGGCTTTTGGCGAGGAGGCCCTAAAGTTGTTTGAATCGATGTTGTCGCAAGGCCTGAAACCCAATTCGGTTATCATTGTTTGTGTTCTTCATGCATGTATACCAAGCTTGCACAAAGGCAAGAGAATCCATGGGTTATGCTAAGAATGGGAATGTTGATGAGTGCTTAAAGTTGTTGGGTTTAATGGAATACACATGAATCAAACCTAATTCAATCACCATTGCAAGTAGTCTTCCAATGCTTGAAATCTTAGCAACGCTGTAACAGGGTAAGGACATTCATGATTTCAAAGTGAGAAGTGGGTTTGAATCTGATACTTTTTTGTTAAATGCACTTCTCAACATGTATATAAAATTGGGAAGTGTTGAGGATGCATGCTAGGTATTTGATAAGATTACTCGAAGAAACATTGTTTCATGGAACTCTATCATTACAAGGATTAATAATTCTATAACAATATGTAGTGTTTTGGTATCTAAAAAATGAAAATACAACGAGTGCGATATTGCACTTAGGGGAGACACTTGCAGGTTGAGGATGGCCATAATGATAGGAGGATATTCCACTCATGGGTATTACGAAATGTTTTTTTGTTGTATTTATGACTGCAGAGGACAGGCATGAAGGCAGGGAAATTCACCTTCCCATTTTTTCTCAAGGCATGTGTGGCCCTTCAAGCTCTGGAACAAGGAAATATTGTACATGTAGGTAATGTGCTAGTGTCTATGTACACCAAATGTGTGTGTATAGAGAATGCACACAAAGTGTTTGAAAAAATGTGTGAATGGGGTTTGGTTTCATGGATTGCATTGATCATTGGCTATGCATAGATTGGGCATTGTAACGAAGCTTTGGAGCTCTTTGGGGTAATGAAATTAGTAGCCATGAAGTTGGACTCGGTTACGGTTGCAAGCATTATGTTGGTTTGTGCCCAATTGGGTACTCTGCAATAGTGCAAGGAGATCCATCAATTCTTGATTGAAGATGGATTTCATTGTGATGTTTTTTTTTTGAGTGCTCTAACAAACATGTATGCAAAATGTGGGAGTATAGACTTTGCACATCAAGTGTTTGATGGAACTCCTAAAAGAGATGTAGTGTTATGGAATGATTAATTATTGAGGGTTATGGAAAGCACGGGTATAGTAATGAATCCCTCTCAATGTTTTCCCAAATGCAACATGAGGAGATGATGCCAAACACTAGCACCTTTGTTAGTGTTTTGTCTGCATGTAGCCACAAAGGGTTTATAGACAAAGGAAGACGATACTTTGATTGCATGATTAAGAAATATCACATTTTTCCAATGTAAATCACTACGCTTGCATGGTCGATATGCTTGGTCGCATTGGACAACTGAAAGAAGCAAAGGATTTTATCAACCAGATGCCCATAAAACCTGATGTTGTTATGTGGGGAGCATTGCTTGGTGCGTGCAAAACTCGTGGTGATGCATATCTGGCAGAGTCTGTAGTAGAAAATCTATCGAGTCGAAGCCTGGAAATGTTGGAAAGTACTTATTGTTGTCAAATATTTATGCTCAGGATGGAAGGTGGTATAAAGCTGCAAAGGTTAGAACAATGATGAAAGACAAAGGGTTGAAAAAAAATGACTTGGGAAAAGCTGGATTATGGTGGAAAACAAAGTTCATGCACATCTTGTAGGAGAAATATCCCATCCACAAACCTAAACTATTTGTTCAATGTTGGATAATTTGGATGGAAAGATGTAGGTGACAAGGCATGTACCTACGTTTTGTTGCATGATACCAGGTAGGAAGCAAGTGAAAGTGAGCAAGTATCCATCATTCCAAGGATGGATTGTGTTCTTCTGCAAATCAGTGGTGGCAGTTTTTTCTTAAACATGGCTCAAGTGCATATTTGAAAAGTAACAAGACTACATATATACAACTTACCTTATGATTTCTAGAGTCTTTGTATGGATATCATAAATTATGGTATTACATTTATGGACTGCTATGGAGTCATGTTGATAAAATGTTATCAGAATAGATGTGTCGAGTAGTGCAAAGTGTACATAGGATGATAATTTGTTTTTTGGGGAGTCCTTGAGAATTGTTGTTATAGGGAGGGTTTGGCATAGGTTTGAGTAGAATTATGTCTAGCTAAAAAAACGTCAAGAAATAATTTTCCCACTTTCAGCCATGTTGGCATAGTAGATAAATGTTTTCAATGCTTTAATTAAATAATCCAAGATTACAGCATTACTCTTAGGTTGGAGCATACCTAGTCATGTAGGTTGCTCAATGTTGATTTGTGGGGAGCCTTTTTGTGTGCCTCTTAAATTTATTACAATGTATAACTAACAGAAGCTATGGTATAAATTGTTTTCCAACTAGAACCTAATGATGTTGGATATTATGTTATGATATCAAACATTTATTCTGAAGTTGGCTAGTTAGATGGTGTGGAAATGGTTAGATCAATGATCAAAGGCCAAGGCTTAAAAAGGATGCCAAGTGTCATTAATTGAATTTGACATCATAGTTCATGAATTTTTTGTAGAAGGCAAATCTCATCTATAATTGGCATCAATATATGAATAATGAAACATCCAAGAAATTTGGTGGGTAGATGAAGGAGGCCATTTGTGCCTGACACTCACTTTGTGGGCTAGTAAATTGTTGCAAACAACTACAACAATGACAGTGAAGAGTAATGCACTTGTTATGGTTCCTTATTTCTTCAAGTCCTCCATTGACAATAATTTTCTAAATTGTCTAGTAGACAACTTAACCAATGTTGTGACTGATCATTTGTCGGTGCGGGAAATAGAAGTACCACCTGGTTCAAATGAGAGGGTAGCCTATATTCATATGCTTCAGAGACTCGAATATGTGGTCTTAGTAGGGAACAAAATGGAACTTTTGGAAGTTGTCTTTCCCTTTTTCAAAAGTCATGTAAAGCTAGCAAGGAAGAAGGTTTATGGAAATCTATACTCTTATGATGAAATTATTAGGAAAACAAAGGAGTCGTGTGTGCTTAATGTCTCAAACTCCTAAATGATGGTGGAAAAATCCCTAGACTAAGGCATTTCATGTTTGATTACATGTTTGTACCATTGATTGTGAGAGCTCCTAATGATTTTCTTGTTGGTTGGTATGAGGAGCATATTACTAAATTCAAAGGGGTACTAGATAGGTGTCCAAATAGAGTTCAAACTTCTTTGGAAATGGAGAAATATTATCTAGTTGTTAGAATCTACCATTATAAGCTGGTGGAATCACTGTTTAGTTGTTTGGATGCAAGTATCAGTAAAGATAGAATAACACCATTCATTTCTAATCAACAGTGGATGCAGCATGCAACAAGTGATTCACGTGCAAAAAAAAATGATCCATGTGTCTTTCCCTTTCTAAATACATCCAGTTGTGGCATGAACTACATATTATGGATTACAATTGTCTTGCAGGTATTGTGATGCAAACTCCAGATCAAAAAAAAGGTCTATTTATTTTCTTTCAAATATTTTCCAGGAAAACCCCTTTGGCAACACATTGTTGATTGTTCAAAGGTTCATAACAGATTTCCTGTTGAAACTTCAATATTGCAATATTCATATATCGTTGCTAAGGGCGTGAGAAAAGAAAGGAACCTTACATAAAGGGGTGTGGGGGGAAACACATTCACTTTCATCGCAATATGTTTTTGGTGCAACTCTTAGTGATGAACTGGTTCTCATTAACACATTTTTTAAAATTGATCCCGGATAAAAACTGGAGATGAAGCAAATGTAGATGATGAAAATAGTCATATTGTAGCATAAATATCTCAAGGGAATGACTTGAGTGTTACCAAAAACAATGGTAAGGATATCATTGAAAAGGAAGCAATAGATCAAGATGATTTTGATGGGCATCCATCCATGGGAATTATCCTGCATCTTATAGAGCATTGCCAAGATAAATTTGGTGCAAAGAGGTTCAATGGAATAATTCATGAATGGATGAAAGATCTTTATTCAATATTGGATAATGGTGTTACTCCTATTAACGTATGCTTGTTTATAGCAAAATTTATCACTTAATCCCAAAAGGTTTTTGCTCCTTTTGCTTCCAACTGGTTTTGTTCATATTTACATGTTATTATGAAGGACCCTGACCATTCTGGTAGAAGAACCTTTCACTAGATGCTTAGAGATGCATGCATAACTACATTGCTACACGTCAAATTTCCTCACTTCGATAATATCACATTCTCATTGTTGCTAGTGTGGTAAGTGTCACACGTTTGTCACAAGTGTCGTAAGTGTCTCATTATCATTTTGTAAGTGTCGCATCACAAACGACACCATGAAAACACTTGATACAACCCCTAAAACACGTTAGAAGAAGAAGCACTATCATCTAACAGTCAGAATAAAGGTTTTTCTATGAGAATTGGTCATCTTGGAAACTTTGGGAAGATCAGTGCTCCCCTACTCATATACAGGGAGCGCTAGCGCTCTTTGTTTATCTAGAAAGGAGTGTTGTAGCGCTATGTTGCCCATTGTAAGGGAGCGTCGAATTGGTTGAGAAAATCTTGGAAGAAATCCCTTTTTCTTCTAAGGACAACTATGAATGGATCGAGTTGGTTTGGCTCAAATCTAACCCTTAGGCTGCATCTAAGGGAGATATCACAACTATCAGAGCCATATCCTCAACTAATTCCAAATATAACCAAGGTGGTTGAGCCTCTCAAAGGATATAAATTGAGGCATTCTCATGGTGAACAATAGAGGAAAAAATCAGCAAAGTATTGTTATCTGATTGTAGATCTTTCAAGCAAGGGTTGGACGAGGAGGACTTGGAGAGGTTGTTGCAACATCATCTGAAGATTGTAAGTTTTATTTTGAAGTTCTCTTTAATATACTTGGCCTATTTCCTTATAGTGTGTGTGTACACGTACTTGTCTATGTTTGTCTTAATCTTCATAGATAGATCTATTTTGTCTAATCCATTAGAGTTGGAGATAGTCGTTTGTCTTTTGTTGTCTATTGCAGGCACTGTTCAGAACTCACAGATTGGAGTAGCTTGGAAAAACTTTGAAAGTGAGGTACATCATACTATCCCTCCTTTATTTTTCAATGGATAAAATTAATATATAGGAATGGTAGTTTCCAATGGTAGTTGTATGTCTTGGTAGAGGGGTTTGTACTCCAAGGGAAATTCACCTGTACACAGGGGAATATTTCTGTAACAGAAATTGGCGACTCCACTAGGGAAGGTATTTTCAGTTTTTTATTCTTTCCTTGGGTTGTACGTAGATTTTTTCTATCTGTATATCATGTTTGCTTATTTAATCTATCCTTACATATTTCATCTTTTCTAAGTTGTCTCACAAAGTCCCTAATTGAATTTCCCTGAGTTTTTGAGTTCTGGGTTTTTCTAAAACTTTTCTCAGGACTAGAGCCCTCTCTATTTTAATTCAAAGCATTTATTTTTTGATCAACGCTCCCCCAGAGTCTATTAGGGAGCGTTGTAGCGCTCTAGTGCTTTGGTTACCACAGCATCAATTTTTCTTACTTTGAAAAATTGCAGACTTTTTGCTTGCTGGGCATAGTTCTTGGATCTTTTTCTCTGGCTCGGATCTTATTCTATCAAATCTTGTCTTCTATTTGACTTCAAACTTGCTACCTTTCATTCTTTTAGTCTTTATTGAGTTTGTGTTGTCTTTCCTTATTGCAAAAATCAATCGTTCGCTTTCAAACTTGGTTTCTTTTTTCTTCTCTTTTCGATTATCTGATTGATTGGAGGTTTTCATAAGGAAGGTCATTGATCATAGTATTTTTCTCCTTATCTTTAATCCCTTACTCAATACCAGAAGACTATAAAGTGTGACTTTTTTTTTCCTGGTGTTTTTCCTTTGAGTTAATAGTTTGATAAGTTTGTTCTTCTTTTGGTTTCTTATTTTCTGTTGAGAGTGTCTTTGTTTGTGTACTTTTGCTTCCTCTTTTTCAAATCACAATAGTGGACACTTTTTCAGTATTAGTGAAATAATGAAGCATTAGACGAACATCTTGATTTGCATCTGCAATCAAACAAAGAAATTTTGGTATGCATTGGTTTTGGATATTGTAAAGATTTTTTTTTTAGTTTGGTAAATTGTTTGAATTCTTGTTGAGAACGAAATAGTATAAAATTTTTCATTCTTGAGTGTTTGTTAGTGAAAAAAAAGAAACCCTTCTCCTTCTCGTAGCTAGAAGTTCATTGAAAATAAATTTTGCATCTCATTCTTTTCACCTTTTTTTGGAGTCGAGTCTCAACATCATCATTTTCACTATCATTCATTTTTGTGTAACGAACAACCATGAAAATGAATGCTAATTAAAATCAAACTAGAAACTTGTGTTTTTAGATCTTTACGCCAACAATAGACTAGGACTAGAGATTTGGGATAGGATACAAGAATAACTCTCCAAATCATTCAAGACAAACGTGGAATCTTGTGATAGGGAGAATAAATCCAACCTTCATATAAGCATAGCTGGGATCCCCTTCTCACATAGGGGTTAAAAACGAGGTCGCGTGTGGGAGAGAGATTATCCCTCCAAGACTTAACCAATCGTATTAGTACAATCATATATTGGGGGTTCTTCTTGAGGATCAACTATTTTCATTTGTTCTTGGAGCTTTGTGAATTTTGAATCCATTGGGGTCCTCTGGAGTTTACCGGTCCATTTGTCCTTAATTCTCTTGAAGAATTTTGGACTTGATATCCTGCCCATATGTTTGAACTTGAATGTTGATTGTACTCGCCCAAAGGCTGACTGTGATTTGGTATCCTTAGTAGCCATAATATTTAGGGTCCTTACACGAGGTGGCAGTGAATGGGAGTCTTTGTTGTACCTGGAACAGACGTTGGTCAAACTCCATTGGGCTCCTTGGACGGTAACACTATGAGGGAACTTGCACCAAGGTGTAAGTCTATTAAGCAGGCTGCCAACATAATTGTTTCACCCACTCATATCCTAGTCCCTTCTCAATTTGATCACGTGATGTTGGATTTCATCACCAACTAGTACGTTCATTGAGAGAAGACATTGTTTGCTTGTTGGTTTTCTAGTATGTTTAGCGAGTGTTGTTTGTTTACTTTAGTTTTCCTTAAAAATTTGTATTGTGGTCGATAAAGGTCTTCGTATATCACAAAGGATGTTTGGGTTTCCCCCATAAGGCTATGAACCCCTACCTCCTAACTCACCTAAAGACACTTAGCGTGAAGAGTTTGAAAATAATCCAGACGTTGGGAGTGTTACTACTCCTTTGCTAGCAAATCGTGAGAGAGCTTTAGTTATGGCTGAGGAAGGTTCCACCTTTCCTATTAACTCGGCTTTGGCGGTTCCTCTCGATCCACTCCTTGTTTGATTGGACTCCTTAGGTAACATTGTAGTATAATATTACCCTCGCCTACCATCAAGGCCATATAATCAACTAGACATGGAACCAATACAACCAAATTTTAACGAAGAATACACTACCCTTGTTTGTTCTACTAAAATGGTAGATCCACAACAAAATCATGTTCATTCTATATGGAGAATACCATCGAGACAAGACCTTTAAGAAAAAATTAATTTTAGTCGACCGCCTTTTGACCCTATACCTATACCATCGTCGATGCAGAGGGAGGACCGCCAGGTCATCCCATCAATCATCCCGTCAAACCAATAGTAAATATTGCTACCACTTCAGGACAACTTCAAAGTTAAACAAGAGTTGTGTTACCTATTCATTTGAAAAGTACATGGACGGTTACACCTCCCATCCCTCTTCAAGCTATAGCTTGGTATACTCCACAGAATCCTATTGGGACACCTTCACATCAAAGAATTCAAACCCCTACCACACAAATAAACCCAACTACGAAACAAATCCCTACAAGGGGGAAACCCCCCTATAGTGGGAAAATCCCTACCAGGGGGAAATCGTCCTCCAACACACCAATTCCTACTGAGGAGAAACCCCCTCTTACCGGTCACATCCCAGTTTCTACCCAACCAATGGAAGGGGGAAAATCTCAACCCTTGTTCACCAGAATCCCCCACAGTCCTTGGGACCACCCTAGGGAGGTCAGTTCCATCAACCACATCAGGGAGGGCCATCGAACCCCAACCCTTAAGGAGGAATATCAAATCCCAATCCTTTTGTACTAAATTCTAGACAACCTTTCCCAGGAGTCTCGAATCCCACTTAGGGTCCTCAAGGTCAACCATATTTTTCCTCCCCAAGGGCCAAATCCTTACCCTCCTCAAGATCAACCTAGTTACCCTCCTCAAGGGAAAACTGGTTATCAACCCCAAGCTAAAAAAGTGAACTATCCTCCCCCGGGTTACACTGGCTATCCTCCTCGGTTCCAAATGGGTTTCCCCTCTCCTTTTATGCACATTCCTCAACAAATGAATCCTAGTTTTGTTGTTCAACATCAACAGCATATGGGAGGACCTGTTGACTACAACTATCCACCACAACCAATTTACGATCCTATTGGTGTCCTTATGCCATACTAGTATCATCCTTATTTCAATCGACAGCTACCAGTTTTAGCCACTCTAGATCTATCGGATCTCTCAATATTAACCAATGATCCCATATTACACACCCCTTTTTGGCCAGTCATTCCTATCAAATTGCCTTCCGATATTATGAAATTTGACAGTAAACCTGTTGAATACCCTAATAACCATGTTATGACCTTTCATCTATGGTGTTCATCAAATTCACTAATGGATGATTCTATTCAGTTACATATTTTCCAGTGTACACTTACGAGTATATCGACCAAATGGTACATTGAGTTACAACGTGGAACTTTTCAAGATTTTAATTCACTTTCCATGGATTTTCTCACACACTTCCAATTACTTATCCTCTATGAAACCGGCACGAAAATTTTGACCTCCCTTCGTCAGACCAACTCCGTACATATTTTTGATCATGTCCATGAATGGAGATGACGACGACGGTTGATCAAAGCAACCATTCCTGACCAATTATTGGTTGAATGGTTCACCAAATCTCTTTTACCTCCTATTTCTTGTGACATAGCCATGGGTGGTGTCGTCACTGAAGAGGAATCCATTGCTCATGCCCAGTTTCTAGACTTGGTTTATTCCAAATCCGGTACTTTGTATGAATTGATTCCAAACGCTCCTCGTCCATCAACCGATCCATCAAAACCATCCTCCACCACTCACGCAAATGGAGTTATCGATTCCGTCAAAACCCAATCCAGTTCACAGTCGATCGGCATGACTAATCATTCAAGCACTGCCCCCGCTACCAGATCAACTACGCTCTCATCAAAATCCCCCCCCCCCC
>ML792771.1:17146-37022 GCA_009831015.1 Picea engelmannii | reverse complement strand
CAAATATCTGAGGTGACTGTAATTCAATATGGTTCTCCACAACAGACAGGGGGGTGAAGAAAACTAAGAATGAACCTAAGAAAAACAATAATCAAACCGAAAATGAAAAAAAAAACGCAACCACCTGCTACTGAGAAACAACCGCAGCGCAAATTGAAATTTCCATGTCTCATTTGTGGTGAAGATAACTACACATGAGATTGTCCTCATCGAGACGAAGTTGCCAAACTTTTTAAAGGAAATTCTTAACCCGATGTATTGATGCATCCTTTTCCATAGTAGTAGTCACTGGTTGCACAAATTCCTACACCTCTAATAGGAGGTAATCCAAATCATCCTCCTAACGAGGAAGCTTCATCGAGTGCACACATTTACATGTTTAACGGGATAGATTTGACCACTCGAACTACAACATATGAAACACCTCCAAGTAAACCTGATAAGGAGAAAGTAACTAATGATACTACATCGGATCCACTGCCTACTACCGTTACTCCTCCATTTGGACCACTCCAGATTGAGAAACCTAGCTTTGACTCTATTCTACGCCCACCCAAGAGAACAATTCGAAAGTCGACCTTTAATCCTAACTCACGTGTTGCTCAAAACTACAACATCGCTGAAGACTTGGCTCAAGCACCTTGCGCTATGTCAGCTCTCAAGGTTCTACAACACTACCCTAGCCAACATAGGACTCTCTTGGCAGCCATTGGGGCTATATATCCCGAGTCATCCAATAATATCACATTCAACCTAGATAATTTTAAATCATGACTCTCACCAACTTGCTTTCCAAATCGATGTCGTTGTTCATAATAAACATATTCATCACACGATCTTGGACAAGGGGGAATCCACATGTGTCATTTCCTTGGCTTGCTGGAAAGGCCTTAAATCACCCGGTCTCAATCAATCTCCCACCATGCTACAAGCATTTGATGGAAGAGGTTTTCGTCCTCATGGATTATTACAATCCTTGGTCATCCAATTGGGAGGCAAAATTGTTTTTGTATATGTTGAAGTAGTTGATGCTCCCCTAGATTATAACTTGTTGCTAGGGAGAATTTGGTTCTATGCTATGACTATCGTCGCTTCATCGATTTTTCGATGCGTCCAATTCCCTCATCAAGGTAAAATTATGACTATCGATCAGTTAGATTACAACACCCCTAACGCTCACACTCACACGACCAACAACATTCCTTTTCTGGGAGATTCAAAAATCACTTATGAAAGTGTTGGAGTAGGTCTCTTGAAACACTCTTCGCTCATGGGGACTTTTCCTACTCCTCTTCCTCCCACTGCGCAACACATCGCAATGGTTAATATGATTTCGATTATGGCACATCAATCCTTCAAATCATCTGATCCATGGATCGTGCCTAGTCCCTTAGAATTCGATGCACTAGGTGACACCATGCCACTTAGTCCTACAGAGGTTGAATACAACACCATTCAGTCTACCTCTCCTTCACTGGATGACCAACATCTGTAGGCATCTACTACATACTTGTTACCATCCTGGTTAGATTCCCTATCCTTTACTTTTGATTACATTCTACAGATTTTTCCATCAGATGAATCTATTATGGGAATTCTTAGTATCTAGGAGGTACCTTGGGATGACAACCGCCATCGTTCATCCTTTCTTCCCATTTTGGATGACATAGAGAAATACATTTCATCTATCTTTCCTAGCAATATCGTCGACTCCCCCCAATATCCAATACTTGTTCAGAATACCATTTCCGAGGGGAATTTGGGAAACATCTCTTCCACGATTATTGTCAACATATCCATTAAAGAAGGTATTGTGGAAAACATACAACTAGGCGCAAATTGTTCAACCGAAGAAGTTGAAACTTATACTGCCTTGTTTAAATAATTTTGCGACATCTTTGCCTGGAACTACGAAGAAATGCCAAGGATCGATCCATCGATCGTTGTGCACGAAATCAAAACTTACCCAGGAGTTAAACCTGTGAAACAGAAACTTCGCCGAGTTCATCCTAAGAAAACCGCGGTGATCAAGGAAGAAGTCGAAAAACTATTGAAATTTGGTTTTATTTATCTCGTCCCTCTGAACGAATGGGTTTCCAACATCATTTTGGTCACCAAGAAAGAGGGACAATTCGTGTTTGTGTCAATTGTTAGGATCTTAATAAGGATTTTACCAAGGAAAAATACCCTACACCCTTTATCGAACAAATTGTCAATAATTGCGCCAGAAGTGTCATTTTCTTTTTTATGGATGGCTTTTCTAGGTATAACTAGATCGACATTTACCGGTTGGTCGACACAAAACAACCTTCATCTACCCATGGGGGACTTTAGGTTATCGGAAATTACCTTTTGGCCTTAAAAAAACTGGAGCCACTTTTCAATGGGCCATGTTGTATGTGTTCCACGACATCAAACATATTGTTGAACCTTATCTCGATGACTTACTAGCTCACTTGACTCATCGACGAGACCATATTGGTCACCTACGAGCCATATTTATTCGATGTCGGTTTACAACATACATTTGAACCCCCATAAATTCATTTTCGATGTTGAATCAGGGATACTCCTCAGATTTGTAGTCTCCAAAGATGGGATTAGGATGGATCCCTTAAAATTCAAATCCATTCTCCCTTTACCTCCTCCCAACAATATTACACAACTGCAAAGTTTGCAAGGGAAGGCAAACTTTCTTCACCACTTCATTTGTAATTACGCTGAAATCACTAAAGGATTCAGGAGATTACTGTAAGATGCCCCTTTCATCTGGGATGCCACCACTCAACGCTCATTTGATACTCTTAAGCATGCCTTAACCAACACACCTCTTTTGCACCCACAGAATTATGCGAAAGATTATATCCTTTATTTGGTTGCCTTGACTTCCACTATTGCTATGGTACTAGTACAAGAGGATGACGATGGCACCGAACATGTGATATTTTATTTGAGTAAAAGTCTATTAGGTCCTGAACTTCGGTATTCACATGTCAAAAAGTTGGCTTTGGCAGCGTTTATTGTCGTCCAAATATTTTGCCTCTATATTTTGTTACGCACGACCATGGTCATTGCATACTCGAACCCCATGTACCACATCTTGACTCGTCAAGTACTTAGGGGAAAATATTCGAAATGGATCGTCATTCTTCAAGAATTCGATCTTCAGTTTACCAAATCCAAGGCTAAGAAATCATTGGTTTTTGCGGAATTAATTTGCGATCTTCCCCATACTAATGATAATACTGAGCCTAGTGATTCTCTTCCCAATGAATAATTTTTCCTCATTAGTATGTTTATCCATGGTATGGAGATATTCTTCTCTATATCCAAACCCAACGCTTTCAGCCTAGCATTTCACGTGATGAACGATATCGCATTAGACACCATTCAAAGCACTAGCTCATCATTGGTGACACCTTGTACCATCGTGGCATTGATATTGTCTTACGACGTTTCTTAACCCATGAAGAGGTTGAACAAGTTTTAAATGAATGTCACCTTGGAGCGTGTGGCGGTCATCTTTCTAGGATGACTACAGCCCAAAAAATTCTACATTCCTATTATTTTTGGCCTTCCATATTCAAAGATTACATTGATGTCATTAAAAAATGTCCATCCTGTCATATCTTTCAAAAGAAAGAACGTACCCACCCAACTCCACTTCATCCCATTGTCTTCATCAGCCCCTTTGAAAAATGGGGCATCGATTTTATGTAATGTAAGCCTACCTCAGCTGGGGGGCACAGTTATATTATCGTTGTCATCGATTATTTCACTAAATGGGTTGAGGCTATGCCTACATTTCTTAATGATGGTCGCACTGCAACACTTTTTGTGTTTAACCACATCATCGCTCGATTCAGTGTCCCACAAGCTATTGTAACTGATCATCAATCCCATTTCTAGGACCAGATGATGAGTGAATTGTGCACCAAGTTAGGTTTTCACCATGAAAACTCATCCCCCTACTACCCTCAGGAAAATGGACAAGTTGAATCCATCAACAAAGTCTTGAGAACCATGCTTCAGCGCATGGTGAGAATGAACAAAACCTATTGGCACTTGTAGCTCTTCTCTGCACTCTGGGATTATCGAACTTTAGTTAAAACTGCAACTGGATTTACACCCTTCCAGTTGGTCTACGGGGTAGAAGCGGTGTTACCGATCGAATGTGAGATCCCTTCGTTGAAACTCACCTTAGAACTCCTACCCCATACTTTTGTTGAAGAGGAAATATTTTTATATCTAACAAAGTTGGATGAAACATGTCACGATGTTTCTCTCATCAACGAGACATATCAAAAATGCATGAAAAAACAATATGATAAGTCCATCCAACCTCGTACTTTCATACAAGGAGATCTAGTCCTAGTCTATGATCAATATCGTGACAAACTGGGGGCAGGAAAGTTAGAACCCATGACGCACGGGCCATACATCATAAAACATGTGCTACACAGAGGTTCCTACGAGTTAGTAGACTATGATGGAATATCTCTCAGTGATCCATGAAATGGGCTTTACCTCAAGAAGTACTATGCATATAATATCTTGCATGGGTGCTTTGTACATTATTGTACTATATACTTTTGACTTGGTGTGTTTTTTCTTTTGCGTGCACGAGTTTTGCCTCGGCTGCTTATACGTTTCTTTGTGATTGAATGCATAGATGACATCATCCTTTCCCATCTATTTCAAGTTTGCGGATGGCGCTAGTCGACATACCCAGAACAT
This sequence comes from Picea engelmannii, assembly GCA_009831015.1. NCBI lineage: Eukaryota > Viridiplantae > Streptophyta > Pinopsida > Pinales > Pinaceae > Picea > Picea engelmannii. The sequence continues at coordinate 32,285 of ML792771.1, read as the reverse complement.
CGCTTCTGCATCTTGGGTCATTTACCACTCTGGCGAGTTAGTGAGTTCAGGAAGAATTGCCTCGGATCTGCAACTAATAATGTTGTAGAGTATCATGTCGTCATCAGACCTTTAACCAAAGCCTCTTCTCTAGTTTTATCTCAATTTATTATCAACCTAGATTCTCAACTCATGTTTTGTCAACTAAACCACGAGTACGTCGTTCGCAACTCAATTTTACTATGTCTGCAACTAAGGGTTCGTCGTCTTGAAAGAGCTTTTGAATTTCTCAAATATAGACACGTATCAAGGGAACTCAACACAATCACAGATTCATTAGAAAATTGCATGTTGGATTGGTATATTGCACATAGATAAACATTTGAAACATAAATCATATGTATAAAAACATTACATAAAATAAAAATATAACATAAGTAGCCACCGCAAAAATCGTTTATATATATAAGCTTGATAGCAAATTTTTTTGTCAAAATAAATTATACAAAAGTACATAACAGGGTAAAACATGGGCCTTTATGCCCATAGAATCATCATAAAGACTACAAAATGACTGGGGACTCTACTCGTCCCCATGTATCAAGTTGTGCTCCACATAGCACACTATCGCTCGTGTCAACCATCGTAGCAAATGATTGAGGCTTTTGGAGACCCCAATTGTATGTCGTTGAAGGTGTAGAGGCACATCTCGTCTCCTAAAAGGAGGAACACCCATGGTCAAGTCCTAGATGTTCCTATCCACCTCCTAGAGTCCTCCCACTACGACATCATGCTCCATCGTCGCCTGTGAATCTCAGCGACATCCTAATGTTGGCATCTCCAGTGTACGTGACGCACCCATGTCTACATGATAAAAACAAAATGACTTAGATCCCTCGTTGTACAACCAAAAACATATAAAAAACAACAAAAATATTGTTACAAGGTCATGATCTTTCATACCTGATGCATCCCATTGTATACCCTCGGGAAGTACCAAGTCTACACTACCCTGAAATCCACCCCAGGATATGGGAAATCCTTGATCACCACCAGCTGCCTCCTCCACCATGTGAAGCAGTCAGCAATGAATCTAAAATCCGACGACTCGTTCCCCAACCTGGGGGAAAGACTAGTCCACCACTCCATGCAGGGCTCAGTCACAAGACGTGCTATTATTTCAACCTGTGGTTGCATCTGTGGAATCTGCTCCAGGAAAAATGAGACCAAGAGAGAACCATATCCAAATTGATTTTGCCTGCCAGTTCTACATTTGGATATCTTCTCTTTAACATTCCTCAAGAACATTGCACTCCGGTTGAATAACCTAGGTTCCAAGCACTGAATGGCATAAGAAATTTGGGATTTAGAAGCAGGATGGGCACTAGTGCTTCCCACCAACTTGGTGATAGCAAATAGGACCGATCGGAGAGATAGATCCATCACATATTTTATAACAATCCTTCCTCTTGCCAACCATGACCCTGGTATGTAGAATTTGGCAACATATGCCTCGGTCGATCATGGAGTAGCCCGATGTCCAGAAAAAAGAATGGGCGCTCCCCTCCTCGAGAGACCCATCAAAAAGTATACATCATCCATCTTGATCTCAAGAAGATGTGACCCTATTCAAAATGCTTGTTCACTCTCATCCCACAAGCCAATCAAGTATTCAAGAAATAGCACTTATTTCCTTATATTCTGAAGTTTGAAGTACTTGAGCAAGCCACAATTGTGTAAGGCCACCCTCACTTGAGGGTCTTGTAGAGCAGTGATGTCATCAAACCCATACTCGTGTTCTTTCCATTCAATCATGTTTAGATATGAATGAAACCTGCAAATATATCAATTAATCATCATTAGTTAAGTTTTCAAAGGAAAAAATTGCCCCTTTCTAGCCTAGAAATAAAAAATAAAAATAAAAAATTGTGCCTAGCACTCCCTCAACACATATACTAGGGCGTTGAAATCGCGATCGATGCTCCCCTCAATGCCTTGAGGGAGTGACGATCTAGTTCGGCGCTCTAGGGATTCTCAAGGAGCCTAAGCACGGAAAATAAGGGTTGAAATGCAATAAAAAGACATGGAAATGAAAGAGGAAGAGGAAGCAACCAACCTAATCTGGATGGTTTCGAAAACGGTTTCCCACAGCCCCTGCAATCAACGCTCGAAAAATGCTCCAAAAGAAGAAAAAACTCAAAGAAGAGAGGAGAATAGTAAAAAAAGAAGGTAAAAATGAATTTTTTCCCTAATTTGATATTTGATATGTTCAAATTTGGTCATTTCTCCTTATTATAAATATTATTTTTGGTTTTTTTTGTCATTTTTCGAGAAATTGCTAATTTTGTTTTCCCATAACATCTTGATTTTACAGGAATTTGAGAAGAGTTTTTTCAATGACCTTGTAATGCCAATGAACTTAGTCTTTGTTCTTTCTCGCGCTCACAAATACATGAGAATGTAACCGAGTATACTTCAATTAATCATCATTAGCTAAATTTTCAAAGGAAAAAATTGCCCCTTTCTAGCCTATAAATGAATAAAAATTAAATTTTGCACCCAGTGCTCCCTTAAAGACGAAAAAAGAGTGCTAGCGCTCCCTCAACGCACATACTATGGCGTTGAAATCATGATCAGCGCTCCCCTTAATGCCTTGAGGGAGCGTCGATCCAGTTTGACGCTCTAGGGATTCTCAAGGAGCCTAAGCATAGAAAATAAGGGATGAAATGCAATAAAAAGACATGGATATGAAAGAGGAAGAGGAAGCAACCAACCTAATCTAGACGCTTTCGAAAATAGTCGCCCACAACCCCTGCAATCAACACTCGAAAAATGCTTCAAAAGAGCCAAAAACTCAAAGAATAGAGGAGAATAGTAAAAAGAAGGTAAAAATGAATTTTGGCCCTAATTTGATATTTGATATGTTCAAATTTGGTCATTTCTCCTTATTATAAAGTTTATTTTTGGGTTTTTTTGTCATTGGGTTTTTTTGTCATTTTTCGAGAAATTACTAATGTTTTTTTCCCATAACAGCTTGATTTTATAGGAATTTGAGCAGAGTTTTTTCGATGACCTTGTAATGCCAATGAACTTAGTCTTTGTTCTTTCTCGCGCTCACAAATACATGAGAATGTAATCGAGTATACATCAATTACTCATCATTAGCTAAGTTTTCAAAGGAAAAAATTGCCCCTTTCTAGCCTAGAAATAAAAAAAGAAATTAAATTTTTCACCTAGCGCTCCCTCAACGCACATACTAGGGCGTTGAAATCGCGATCGGCGCTCCCCTCGATGCCTTGAGGGAGCGTCGATCCAGTTCAGCGCTCTAGGGATTCTCAAGGAGCCTAAGCATAGAAAATAAGGGCTAAAATGCAATAAAAAGACATGGAAATGAAAGAGGAGGAGGAAGCAACCAACCTAATATGGACGGTTTCAAAAACAGTCGCCCACAACCCCTGCAATCAACGCTCAAAAAATGCTCCAAAAGAGACAAAAACTCAAAGAAGAGAAGAGAATAGTAAAACAGAAGGTAAAAATGAATTTTTTTCCCTAATTTGATATTTGATATGTTCAAATTTGGTCATTTCTCCTTATTATAAAGTTTATTTTTGGGTTTTTTTGTCATTTTTCGAGAAATTACTAATGTTTTTTGCCCAGAACAGCTTGATTTTACAGGAATTTGAGCAGATTTTTTCCGATGACCTTGTAATGCCAATGAAGTTAGTCTTTGTTCTTTCTCGTGCTCACAAATACATGAGAATGTAACCGAGTATACTTTTATCACTTTTTCAGAAAAGACTATACGAAACAGGAACCCTCTGGAGTTTCCTTTAAGCTCTTTTCAGACTCTCTAAGCATGAAAAGATTGTCGCGTGATCTTGCTTCCTTTCACACTCGTTAAAAGGTTTGAAAGGGCATCTTCCGAGTAATAGTTTATCTCTTTTTCGGACCTCAGAGACTAAAATTACAAAAAAGGACAACCCTAGAGTCGCCTTTAAGTTATTTTCAGACTCTCTAAACATGAAAAACCACCGAGTTTTCTTTCTCTGGACTCGCTAAAACTACACATTGAAGGACACATATGGGAACGAACCCTTACTTCTTCCAGTTCGTTAAATAAAAGAAGAGGAACTTACCGAAGGTGAGTTATATTGAGCATGTGTTATCCTCCTCGAGCTTGTTAAATTAAAAAGATGTACTCATCTATCTGGATGGGGGGGGAATTGAAGGAAGTGGGTCAAATTTCTTGAAAGCATTTGTAAGCAGCTCTTGCAATCACCCTTGAACACGATAATTGTTTTAACCTCCACACTAAACACTTGGATAATCCACTAAACCTATGCGTTGAACCAATTCTATTAGTCTTTCCACTCATTTGACCCATCCAAAGAATGCCTCAGCACTCACTGCATTATGTTTTGGTCCACTCTGTGTTTATTCTTTCAAGTCTCACGGCGTGCCTCGGTGTTCAAGGGAAGTTTCCACCTTGAGAGACAACCATGTACACAATTACCAATTTCCATACCCATGTCAGTCTATGTTCATCTTCTATATTTTATCACTTTCCTGTGTCAGTTTCGTGTCAATGATGGGGGATACATCAAGGCCCTCCTTCCACAAGTATTTTCCTGTCGACTTCAACATATCATCCAGGAATTAGACTTAAAAATCAGTTAGTACTTTGGGACCTACATTCCTCAATGGAAGGCCTCCTCGCTTTCGACAGTAGGTTTACATCATTGACCTATGATCAGATGATTCCACAAATGTTTGACCTCATCTCACTTATTCACATTCGTTGGAATGTACTAGGGTACCTTGGTATTTATTGACATCATTGATTATGTCCCTCACATTTGTTAACAGTTTACCTCAATGACCGGTAATCAAGTGGTTTCTACCATGTTCGACATCAAATCATCTATTCACATGGCTAGATTCATACCACATCGGGATTGGGACGAAGACCCTAGGTTGAGCATTCACTTTGTTATCTGCTCTACCCAGGCTGCAAAGGAAGTCATTTGAGCATGTTGATACCTATACTGTCACATAGATCCACATTGTATTGGTTTGTGGCTATGTTTTATCATCGTGTATCTCCACTGTGTATTTTTTGTGGCTACGATCAATTCATGTCATAGAAGTATGAATCCATATTGTATTTCTGATGGCCATACCCTTAGTCAATATGGATCCGCAGTGTATGTATTGGAAGCCATAATTTGAGTCACTTATAGTCCGAGCATAGGTATGCATGCCTCAAGAATGGAATACATATTAACATTGTTTGATGGTTGTCTACAACTTCTACCAGGTTCCTCGACTCCACACCCTTGCTTCAAAGAATCTACAAAGTTTTTCGGTCAGCAGCTTTCATTTTCTGACTTCACAGTTTGGGGGGGAATCAGTTACACACCAAAATTTCTCAATTCGATCATGTCACATTTTCATTGTCACAAGTGTCGTAAGTGTCACACTTTTTTCGCAAGTGTCGTAAGTGTCTCATCGCGAATGACACCATGAAAACACTTGATACAACCCCCAAACATGTTAGAAGAAGAATCCCTATCATCTGATAGTCAGAACAAAGTTTTTTCTATGAGAATTGGTCATCTTGGAAACTTTTGGGAAGATCAGGGCTCCCCTGCTCATATAAAGGGAGCGTTAGCGCTCTTTTTCTATCTAGTAGGGAGCATTGTAGAGCTTTGTTTCCCATTGTAAGGGAACGCTGAATTGGTTGAGAAAATCTTGGAAGAAATCCCTTTTTCTTCTAAGGACATCTATGAATGGATCGAGTTGGTTTGGCTCAAATATAACCCTTAGGATGCATCTAAGGGAGATATTACAACTATTGGATCCATATCCTCAACTAATTCCAAATATAACCAAGGTGTTTGAGCCTCTCAAAGGCTATACATGGAGGCATTCTCATGGTGAACAAGAGAGGAAAAAATCAGCAAAGCATTGTTATTTTGATTGTGGATCTTTCAAGCAAGGGTTGGACGGGGAGGACTTGGAGAGGCTATTGTAACATCATCTGAAGATTTTAAGTTTCCTTTTGAATTTATCATTAATATACTTGGCCTATTTTCTTCTAGTATGTGTTTACATGTAATTGTCTATCCTTATCTTAATCTTCATAGGTAGATCAATTTTGTCTAATCCATTAGAGTAGGAGGTAGTCATTTGTATTTTGTTTTCCATTGCAGGTATTGTTCGAAACTCACGGATTGGAGCAGCTTGGACAAACTTCAAAAGTGAGGTACATCATACCATCCCTCCTTCTCTCTTTTTCGATGAATAAAATTAATCTATAGGAATGGTAGTGTCCAATGGTAGTTTTTTGTCTTGGTAGAGGGGTTTGTACTCCAAGGGAAAATTCACTTGTTCGTGGGGGAATATTTATGTAACATACATTAGAGTGGACCCTACCATATCCCCCGGATATGTTTATTGCTTACGGTTTTTTTAATCATTTAATATCAGTGGAAACACATGATTCAAAGTTATTTTTAAGGGCTAATTTAGAAATTATAAGGATTTACTTGCGAACATGGAAAGATTAAATAAGTCTTGACAGGAACACTGTCATTCTTTACCTCGCGATTGGTGAAAAAGGTATAATTTCTAATGATAAATCAATAGGAACTAAAAGTTATGTTGGATTGCAACTTTTAGGGGCTATGGTAGCTTCTGATATCTCATTATGTGGGTCATCTGGTGATTTTATAGTCTCCGAAGATGATCTCTGTAAATCCCGTCTTCTTAATGTAAGCTACAAAATGAAGAATGTATATGAGACAACAACATAACTACTTGGAATAATATTCAAATACATAGAAGCGGAAAAGCAAGGCTACATCAAAATTTGAGCTCAAATTTTACATATTAGGCTATACCCTATGTGTCCTCCAGTAGCAGAATTCAGAATTGGATTCTATCATCAGGAAATCTATTTTGGTATATCCTTTTAGACAATATTGGCAACAAAAGAGTGAAAAATCATATGGAAGTGGAGTTTGTGTGCAGATGAACGAGACAAAGGGAAGGAACACACTGCAGAAATGGATGGAAAATATGCATCTAAGCAACAATTAAAAAGAGATTCAACTCCTAATTGAAGGAACGATGACAAGAACATGAGTCAAGAATATGTCATCACACCAAGAGAGGAGCACTACAATTGCATGGTTTCCCTTCTTAGATGGGCTAGCATCATTGATGAAGCATTAAAATTTATCAACGGGATGCCATTTAAGATAGTGCTTTGGTATGGGGGAGCTTATTTTTTGTTTGTGGAATCCATGGCAACATGGAGCTAGCAAAGCATACAATAGATCATATTCTTGAGTTGGAACCACATTAAAGTGGACCATATGCACAACTATCCATTGCCTATGTTTCCATTGTTGGATGGGATGATAAATCTAAGGTCAAAAATATGATGAGCAGAGGATTGGAAAATTTTCTAGGATGCAACTAGATTACAGTTGAAACCAATATGCATTTGCTCATTGTCAGAAATAGATTCCACCCACAATTTGAGGAAACTTATGAATTATTGGATAGCTTGGCTTGGCAGATCAAGGAAGATAGATATGTTCCTAGAAAAAATGGTGTGTTGCATGATGTGGAGAAAGAGAAGAAGGATCATATTATCTACTATCATAGTGAGAAACTAGCTATCAATGGAAGAATTGGACACCTATTTGGCTCCAACCCGATATGTTGGAAATGCTCCATATTGATATTCAATTCATCCAAAGAAAGACCATCTTCAGTTTTATCCTTCCTCCATGGAATTGTATGTTGATCTTAGTTCAACCAGAACATAGTTCGGAAGTGAATATATTGGTTAATATTATATAACATAAAGTGGAGTGTTAGCATTGGATATTGGATGCTAAGCACTTGAATATACCTTAATATAGACGACAATGTTATATACCAGATGTTGATCTTCATCCCATCATCATTATAGTTGTTGGATGGAATAAAAATCTACTGGAGGTGTTGTTACCTAAATAGGAAGTGAACATTTTAATGGGCCTTATGTCAAGAAGATGCTAGAACTTAAAAGTTTCTTAATCTCAAACCAGTGAAAGACAAGAAAAAATATTGGATAAAGTTGAAATACTAGAATCTAGTAGGGTTTTTTCCGTGAGTACATATGATGCAGTTTTAGTGATCTAATCTATGAATTCAAGGAAGTCTAAACTTTTCTTGGAGACGGTAACCCAAAGTGATGGGAAACAACTTCATCACTCTGTTCGTGATCAAGTGTCATGGATCCTCAAGTAACAAGTGCTTAGTTTTGGGTTTATGAACATTCACCTACCAATTAAAAGGGAGATCCTCACCTTTATGCTATCAGTTGAACTATTTATTAGAGTGCACATGAATTTGTTGATTGCATTTTCTAACCCTTTTGTTCATGTGTTTTACTTATAGGTATGACTATGACTATGCCTATTTTGACTATCAAGAAAGGTGGAGCACATAGGAAACTTCTAGGTCCAACTAGTGTGCATATTGGAAAAGAAGATCAAAGTAAATTTTTAAGAAATATAATTGTACATATGTTTATAAATGCACTGAGGACAGTGCATAATAAGTGGGAGGGGAATGTAATACCCTAGCTTGATTCCCATATTGTAAATATATTATGCATATGATACTTAGGCTAGTGAGCCAGTATGTTTGGGTTGGAGTGCCTATAAAAATGATCAAAGGCAGAGATCCTATATTATAAATTGTTTATAAGCACTAATTAATAAAATAACACCACGGCTGCAGACCAAGGGATGAAAAGCGTATGGGTGGATAAGACTCCACGAGTGGGAAATGGGGCTAAGGGATAGGTAAAGGGAGCTTAAGCCAAGGAGGCTAAGAAAATATAGTATAATAATTCCCTAAGTCTTTATATTATTATATTGTATAATAATATAAGCTTTTATATTATTATATTATATGATAATATAATATAAAAAGGAACATACATATTTAAAAAGAGGGAATTTAGTTTAATTATTCATTCTATCCATTTCATTCTAACCAGGTTGATTACAAGAGTTTCTCTAGGGAAGATAGTGACCCTGATTGCAGGAATTTACCCCGTAGATCCTAGGTGGATCTGAGGAGGTGTACACTTCTCCTTGGGTTTCCTTGGGAAAGGTTGTAACCCTAGAGGGAGAAGTGTGGGAATAGGTTCTCTGGTGTGGGGGCCTAGAGGGTGCATGGAGACCTCTGAGGGAAGATGGAACTCTTGGAGCCACAGTGCTATGAGACTTCCTGGTCGGCCTGTGTTGGAGCCCTGGAAGGGTAGTGGTGCAGCCCGAAGGACCGCGATGTTGAGAAGGGAGCACACTACCTTGGGTTGTGCAGGTTGATGGGGAATGGGAGACTGTAGGTTGGAGTGTTGTTGAGGTTTGGTACTTTGGCCTACACTATGGTTGGTGTTGATTTTTTCCCTTAGACTGCTTAGGAAACATTTTTTTCCTTGGTGGAGTCATAGCCCCAGCTCGGGAGTGATCCACTGTTGAGAGTTTATGAGCAGTGAGATATATGGTTGGGTGGAATGTCGTAGGTCTGCAACCAATTAGTGTTTTCATAAAATATAAGTACCCTGTGTATATGTTCTTTGATGTTATTTCATTATGTATCAATGTGTTAATTGTTGAATGCTTATAGCATCTTTGTGTATTTTTGCATTCTTGAATTGGAAATGTGTTATGCATAATTTTGCTTGTAAAATTGTATGATGGAGTATGGGCTCTGATATGGCATCAGAGGTTGATTGTGATTATGATGAAATCAGAGGGAAATTGTGAAATTTCCTAGTACCCCACCATCCTAGCAGGCATCGAGGTGGTCAGGTACACCACATATCTAGTATTAATGTATTGAACCCAATGCTTAAAATATCATAACAGAACATAACTACACACCATGTACAGAATGTGAGCATGGAGCACAAATCCAAGATAGATAAGTTACACAATAACTCTTAAAGAATAGGATAACCTCCTTCACATAACCAAAAACATTCATACATCACAATTTCCATTCCCATGTCTGCAATAATGAATACATGATCTCTATATATACCTATTCACACTTGCACATGAGGCCCCTTTATTATTAGGTCGACCCTATTACATATATATTTACACATTTCATGTACATTTAGCCCCATATGTGCCCCCCTTGGGGTCATATAATACACATTTAACCCCATATATGCCCCCATTGGGTCATAACAATTGATATATATAATATTCTAAGGTTGACTAAGTACATAGCTTGAGGAGCTACGCATGATGATATTTCATTCCAAGAATTGTCTAACATGGATGGATGATGTATCCATGCACACAATCAATAGAGTAGGTTCAAGCACACATTTATAGTTCATAAGCACACATGAACATAATAAAAATGCATGAATTCCATATAAAGGCATTACTAGAAATTGGATGCAAATACAACCAAATTTAAGGCACCTATGATGTTGAGGAGCACAAGAGTGACACATATGGATAGCTTAGTAGGCCATTACAAAGGAAGATCAACAATCATAACACCTCGTTGCATCTTCTCTCTTTACCTCTTCATCTTCCTAACATGTTTACACTATTTATTGATTAGATATGAATAGATGGGATATGTAATGCTCTATATTCCTTAAATTTGTCAAACACTATGTCATATTTATATAAAAAACCTAGCTAAGCGAAGACAATGTGTTTTTTCTCTATGTATGTCCACATTCATTATAACATAAAAATTCACCCAAAAGGTGGAAGAGGAAGAGGTGAGTTCATTGAAGTATCTAGTCTTAATATGTAAATATTCTAAGGTCAACTAAGTATATGGCTTGAGGATCTATGCATGATGAAAGTCCATTCCAAGAATTGTCTATGGATGTATGACTTATCCGTGCACATAAGCAATAAAGTAGGTTCAAGCACACATCTATAGTTCATAAGCACAAATGAACATTAGAAAAGTGCATGAATCTTTGGCATAGGCACTACTAGAAATTGGGTACAAGTACAACCAAATGTAAGGCACCTATGATGTTGAGTTGCACCAGAGTGATGTGGATGGACAGCTTGGTATGTCTTTGCAAAGGAAAATCAGCAATCATAACATCTCATTGCATCTTCTCCTTTACATCTTCATCTTTCTAACATGTGTATATTAATGCATTGATTAGCTATGAATAGATAGGATATGTAATGGTCTATATTCCCTTGAGATATTATTGTTATACGCAAAGGTTTTATTGTAAGGAGGTTCATTTAATTTGTTTTTTTTAGTCGTTGTTAGTTGATTAATAGATAGGAGTGTTGTAAAAGATTCATGTTGTTCATATCTTTATTGGACATGCTTAATTAATTATGTAGATTTTATAGTTGATTATTTCCCATATTCAAGTGCCAATTGTGGATGCTATATGACTTCATTTATGTTGATATAGGTGAGCTTCATAGATTGTCTTTCCAAAATTAGTTGATTGTGTATGACAATTCAATACATCACACTTATTAGTGTTGTGGATGTCTTAATTTTGTTAAACGCATAAGCTTGGATCAATTTGTATTGGCGAATTCATTTTACTTGTAGTTGTGAGTTCTACATAATGTTATGATCAAGGCTTACTCTGGGATAAATTAAGGGATGGAGGATGATATGCAAACTTGCATTAAATTACTCTAGGCCAAAGTTTATATCTGTAACTTGAATTTGGTTCTATGGACAATCAATTCATAAATACTTCCCATTTGTTGCAAAATATGAAACCCTTGTTATATAATTGAAAGCTACCATTCATAAACAACCCTCATGGATTAACCCAAGCAATAAATCAAGTGGCTCTAGAAGAAGTTCAACACCAAATATATGTTCCTATATTAAAGTGGAGACCGACACCAAGGTTTCACCCTGCAATGGTTAAATGAGTGCCTTGCATCTAGATGAATGGATGAGAAAGTTAATTCCTTTTATGAAATTTGATATTTCAAAAAAGAAAAAAGAAAAAAACTTCCTTTAGAAAGCTAAGCAATTATAGGGAAGATTTACAACATAGAGAGAATTTATGTGAGCACATACAAAATCTTGGTAATCCAATACATTATGGTTGTTGTTTTGGATGTTCAAGTTATGTTAGGCATACGATTTTGGATCAAATTAGTATTAGAGCATTCATTTTACATGTAGTTGTGATTTGTACATATTTTATGGTCAAGACTTACTCCTGGATAATAAAGGGATGAAGGATGATATGAAAAGTTGCATTAAATTACTAAGGCCAAAGTTTATACCCTTAACTTAGAATTTGGGTCTATAGGTGGTCAATTCATGGGTATTACCCATTTGCTACAAAATGTAACAACCTTTATTATATAATTGCAAGATACCATTCATAAACAACCCTCATGGATAAACCCAAGAAAGAAATCAAGTAGCTCTAGAGGAAGTTCAACATGAAATATAGGTTCCTCTATTAAAGTGGAGACCAACACCAAGATTTCACCTAAGAATGGTTAAATGTGTACCTTAATGATTATATAATAAGTTACCTATTAAAGGTTCCTTTATTAAAGTGGATACCAACACCAAGATTTCACCTAAGAATGGCTAAATATGTGCCTTACATCTTGATGATTAAATGAAGAAGTTAACTCCTTTTATGAAATACATTATTTCACAAAAGAAGAAAAAGTTCCCTTCACAAAGATACACATGCTTAGAGAGTGGGAGAATTTAAGTAAGAACATACAAAATCTTGGTGCCACAAAAGCCCAAACATGAGACAAATTCAAAGTCTCTATCAATGACAAATTGTATCTTGATTACTATTGGAAGGAGAAAGAATAATAGCGACAATATGTTATATGCATATATCCAAAATTCAGCCACTACACAATTTAGCTCTTAGTTTTTGTCACTTTAAACTAGTCCTCCATTCTTCTTTAGTTGGAAGGAGAAAGAATAATAGCGACAATATGTTATATGCATATATCCAAAATTCAACCACTACACAATTTAGCTCTTAGTTTTTGTCACTTTAAACTAGTCCACCATTCTTCTTTAGTTGTATGAACACTTATTATGTGAGGAGAAATTTTCTTGGAGGGAGAGCACTTTATGGGAGAGAGTCTCAACAATGGGCATTTTGTCTCATATACCACTTTTCATTTATTTTTTCACTTGGACTAGGTGGGTGCACTTGTTGCATAAAAATATGGGTGAGTTGGCACTTGTGAGTGATAAAATATGTGGCGTTGCATACAAATATTTGGACTATGTGAGTTAGAACTTGTGTGCATGTTCCTACTTAGTTGCCACATGTAGAGTGTTCCATCTTTGAACCAGCATTTTGTCTCATATACCACTTTTCATTTATTTTTTCACTTGGACTAGGTGGGTGCACTTGTTGCATAAAAATATGGGTGAGTTGGCACTTGTGAGTATAAAATATGTGGCGTTGCATACAAATATTTGGACTATGTGAGTTAGAACTTGTGTGCATGTTCCTACTTAGTTGCCACATGTATAGTGTTCCATCTGTGAACCATTTTTCCATTTGTGGACCTATTCTAAGGTTTTGGCTTTACCTTTCTTATAACTCACTCCTTATCTTACTATATAAAAAAAAAAAAGGAAGTGCACATCACTTCATTATTTTTAACAAAAGGATAGAGGAGAAAGCATAAAGAGAATGTAACCTCTTTTGTGTGGTTCTTCATTTGTGTCGATGTGACTTCAAGAGGATGAAGACAAGTTAGGGTTCATTGGTGATTAGCATGTGGTGCCTAAGCTAGTTTTTGTTATGCTTGTGAGAATATTTTCTTGGGATACGTGGTAAGGGTTTTTCATTTCCATCTTGGGATGATATTAAATGTTGTGATGTAAGTTTTTGCTTGGGATGATTTCAAAAGGGTTTTCCATTTTTAGCTTGAGTTGAGATGATATGTTGTAATATAATCATATTTCCTATGAAATAAAAATAGATGTGTTTGTTGTTCGAAATTATGTTGCGGATCTTATTTTAGAGATCTTATTGTTTGGGTAAACTTCTTGTTGATTTATTATGTTGATTCAATAAACATGCAATCTAATGCTCATCTAATTTAGCATGTTTAATTTTCATTTTCATATCTGATTTTGATGTTGATTTAGCTATTGTTTGCTAATGTAAATTTCAAAATTGTTTTGAGGGTTATTTGCAGTGTCTACACTCTATATGTTTCTTATGATGATTTATTATTATAGATTTGATAGTTTGAATAAGGTTTTTGTAGACACTAGTTTCAACTTAGGCCCAAAACACTTTTGGGTGGAGATCTGTGGCATTTTTTGAGGTGAATTATTTTAGCATCACACAAAATTTGAACGTGGTATTAGAATGGTTTTGCTAAAGTTTTCCATCTCTTTCATGAAGAAATCAGCTACATGTTAGAGGGAGTTGAGAATGAAAGATTTAAGTGAGTGGGATGCTCAAGAAATATTTAATGATTGGAGTCTACATTCCTGAGATATGCATTAAGACTTGTGAGAGGTCAGTGGGTGTGGTGCCCATGACACTCCAATGATTGGAGTGGCTTGTACCTTAAATTTTTTTCAATTACGTGGAAAATTAAACTACCTATGATATAAAGTTAAGAATGGAGGATTTTGTTGGGTGTGATACCTAGGATGCTCTAGTTATTGGAGTGTGTTGTTATGCATGGATGGGTAATTTGGATATGTGATATGTTGTGGATGTGGTGCCCTAGATTCTCTAGTGATTGGAGTATGTTATTATTCTTGAGAGGGGCAATTTGTACCAATGATAGATTGTATGTGTGATGCCCTAGATGCTCCAATGATTGGAGCATATTGTTATGTTTGAGAGGAGTGATTTGAACATGTCATGGGTTGTGGGCATGATGCCCTAGCTACTCCAATTAGTGTAGTATGTTTATTGCTTGACATTGGTAAAGAGGAAGAATCGTGTTCTTATAACCATGGTAAGAAGTATTTGAGTCATGTGACTTGTCCCAGGTACCACTATAAGGTGCAATTATGCCATTCAATGTCTAGAGAAGAAGAAAGGGAAGGGAAATCAACAATAAGAGTAGTTGGTAGGAAGTGCAAAGGTTATAGCTAT